>CAUYQV010108909.1:0-14873 GCA_963574575.1 Galagoides demidoff
CTGTGGTCCCAGCTACTTGGGAGGCGGAGGCAGGAGACTGGCTTGAGCCCAGGAGTTGGAGGTTGCTATGAGCTGTGATGCCATGGCACTCTACCCAGGGGGATAGCTTGAGGCTCCGTCTCAAAAAAAAAGAAAAAAAAAACTCACCTGTAAGTGGACCCTTGCAATTCAAACCTGTATTATTTAGGGCTCAACTTTATAATAAAAAAAGACTTTCATGAATCATGAAGGTAGGCTTTCCTTAGCCCCCAGATGATAAATGATGTGATGGGAGTGAGCAACAAGCACTGAACATGTTTATTCAAGAACAGCCGTTTTGTAAAGCACGTCTTCAGGGACTCTTGTCTGGAAGTCATTGATGGGTCTCTGAGCTCTGACTTTGAGATGCTCCTGGAGGCAGTGTTTAGTGCCCAGAATTGGGCTTCTGAAGGTGGGCCCTGGAGGCTCCAAAGGGCAGAAGCACAGGCTTCTTGAGATACTCAACCAAAGTCTGAGCTCTGCCGAGGCTAGACTGCCTCAGCATGGGCTAGTTGCATAACCAGTGACAAATCTCTTGCTGAAAGACACAGTGAGGCCCAGGCCCCAGCTGCACTTTAATTACACTATGAAAATCCATGAAATTCTCAACCTTCTCAGCTGGCCAGCTCTCCTGAGTCCCAGGTAAAGCCTGCTCATGGCTGGCCAGAAGGACCCCCCATGTCCCAGCCTTAAAATCAGTAGCCAACACTCAGTTGCCTAGCTTCTGACTCAAAGCAAATTAAGCCTGGCATTTGGAGATGGTATTAACTGTCCTAAATCAATATTCTAGAGGCAGGATCAGAACAATTAAATCCATGCTTTCCCACTCAGATTGTTGGAAGATGTGTGAATATAAGTTTTCCAGTTCACTTTTAAAACTCAGAAGGTTGTAAAAGGGGCGGGTCTGCTTGGTGATGCTTTAAGCAGAGTTTATTCCATCCTCAGCATCTTTTCCTTTTATTTGTACGTGTTTCCAACATACTGGTATGTCACTCACCTAGGGGCTTTTGTATGTGATATCACACTTAATCCCTACAGGAACTCATTTATAATGCTGCAGTTAATCATTAAAGGAACCCCAGGAGGTCCCGTCATTCTCATTTGACCGATGAGGAAACTGAGCCTCAGAGAAGTGACTTGCCCAAGGTCCCTCAGTTACTAAGAATAGGGATTTCCACCATTTTCTTCATACTGAAGTCCAACTCTTTGCTCACTATAGTACAAGTTGGCTTTTCTAAATAGCGTTTATTTTTTATTCATCAATAATATAGGCTGGGCACAGTGGATCATACCTGTAATCCTAGCACTGCGGGATGCCAAAACAGAAGGATTGCTTGAGCTCAAGAGTTTGAGACCAACCTGAGTGAAGGGGCGACCTTGTCTCTACTAAAAATAGAAAAATTAGCTGGGTGGTACACCTGTAGTCCCAACTACTTGGGAGGCTGAGGCTGAAGGATTGCTTGAGCCCAAAGTACACCTGTAGTCCCAACTACTTGGGAGGCTGAGGCTGGAGGATTGCTTGAGCCCAAAAGATTGAGGTTGCTCTGAGCTATGATGGCTCCACTGCACTCTAGCCTGGGCAACAAAGTAAGACTCTGTCTCAAAAAGAAAAGAAAAAGAAAGAAAAATTAACAGCAATAAATCAACAGTTACAATAGTAACTTTAATAATGTACAGTTTCTCTAATCTCTAAAGATGCTGGTAGTTTTTCTGGTTTGTCAATTTGTTCAACAAACATCAATTGAGAGGGAAGCCTGGCAGTGGAACTGAACTGAATGCCTGATCCTCACATACCTGGAACTTGGAGCTCCAGCCTCTTCATCTGCAAAATGGGATAATAGCACCACCTATCTCACAGGGTCGACACAAAGATGTAAGGAATTGGTGGTTGTAAACTGTTTAAAATGGAGCCTAGCCCTAAGTGGACACTCCATACATACCAGCCCTTGCCAGATACTGCTGAGTCTGTAGTTCTTTGCTCTCATGGCTCTTCTGCCTGTTCACAGGCTGTGTCTGGCCACTTGGTATCATTACTTCTATCTTTTTTTTAAAATTAAATAATAGCTGTGTACGTTAATGCAATCATAGGGTACAATATGCTAGTTTTATATACAATTTGAAATGTTTTCATTAAACTGGTTAACATAGCCTTCACAGCATTTTCTTAGTTATTGTGTTAAGACATTTATATTACTTCTCTTTTCATTAAACTAGTTAAAAACGTTTATGGTAAAAAAAAAAGAAATTCAAACTGAGGCCAGACAAATAATACCCACTTCTCCTCCCTCACTCCCAGGCTTTAGAGGTAATACTGTAGCCTGTCAGAGATACCGTTCTTTACACGACTGAGAGCCTGTTGTTAAGAGTGTCTAGCTGCTTATTCTTGCCCACTCACCTGTTTGTCTTGGGGATTTTTTTTTTTTGCAATTTTTGGCCAGGGCCAGGTTTGAACCCGCCACTTCCGGTATATGGGGCCAATGCCCTACTCCTTTGAGCCACAGGGGCCACCCTATCTTGGGGATCTTTCACATGTGGATTTATCTGTTTATAAAATCAGCTTTGTGCATCGCCTGGGTATGCCATGCAATTCATGAAGATGTTTAACTAATTTCCTATTGATAAATGTTTATTTTAATTTTAAGTTTTTTTAGGGTTTTGCTACTCCAAACAATGCTATGCCAGACTTGCTTGGAAATAATAAAAACATTCTGTACCAGTTTATCTGTAAAAAATTCATGGAGATGGAATTGCTGAGTCAAAGTCAGTTAAGTTTGGATCTTACTGGATATTACCAAATTGTTCCCCAAAAAGGAAATACTAGCGAAGAAAGACACCTACCCAAATTTTACTAAAACTCCTGTTTCTTGTTAAGAATTCAGGCTTGAAAAGAGAGAGTGGACAATGAAAGTTATCTTGATCTCTAATTTTATTGGAAATGCTTTTTCTTGGCTACAGATTTTTTTGGCAACAAATTCTCAGGCTCCTGTCTTTAGCATTTGGTTCAGACAGGATGTTTCTGGATTTCAAGGCAAAAGTCTGTTATCTTTAACTATCTCTCCACTCTCAGGCCCTCGGCTTCCTTTCTTCCAGGGAAGGCCTGTTGTTTGCTTCCTTCAACTTTCAGGATAAATATTTAAAGATGTCATACTCCTTTGGGACAAATGCTCTTTGATGCAGAGAGGGCCCCAGTTTCTCAGTGGAGGAGGAAATTAGAGAGGAACATCCTCAAACAGAGGGCCAAAGCCAGTGTTTGCTAAGTGTTCCGCTAGCCCCACATGGCCTCCCCACCCGCCTCCAGTTCCCCCAGGCCAGGAACAGCTGGGCCCTGCCAGTGGCCTTCCCTCAGCTTCCAGTCCATTTGGCTGGGAGAGATGGGACTTGCTCACAGATTTCCTTTTAGGGATGACGACTCTGCCAATTCCCAGCCAACCAGGAGCAGAAAACCCAATAACGAAGAGAATAAATTATATCCAGGGCTATAGTGAGGAGGGAGCGCCGAATGACTCATGAGGCCCTGCATCTTCTTGTTGAATTCTGAGAGCTGCCTTCCTTGGTGCTGAGATCACCCGCTACGAGCAGCACCCTAACCAGGCTTCGGAGGAAGGCCAGCTGCTGCCTGCCGGCCAGGGATAAGTCCTGGATTTTTATTTTGGCCTGGTCTTTTGAATAGACAGGTGACCCTGGTTCCCTTGGAGAATGAGACATGAGGCATTTCTGCCCTTAAGGGTCTCCAAATCTTACCTCTAGGGGCCCCCGCTTCCTGTGCCTAGCCCCGTGCTCTGGAGGGAGACACACCTAATGGCTTGGTGACCCTGGGCTTGTCACTTCCTTCTTCTGAATCTCAGTTTTCCTATCTACAAAATAGGATTAAAAAGAACTGGCACTAATAATTAAGGAGCTAATTTATGTTAAGTGCTTGGCATGGAACCTGGTGCACACAAAGCACATAATATTACTTGCTATTATTACTGCTGTTTCTACCACTCCTCTGGAGCCATTTGCAAGTAAAACATTAGGAGATACATTCTAACTGTGGCTCTCACCCCCCAACCCCTGAGACTTGTCATAATAATAGTGGACACTTACATAGAGCTTACTGTAGCCAAGGCTTTCTATATAGATACATATACACATATATTTATATATATGTATATATACACCCATACAGATATATATATATAAATATTTACATACATATTTAATCCTACCAAATCTTACTAATAGTTATGAGATAGGTTCTGTTTTTTTTTTTTCCTTCAGTTTTTGGCAGAGGCTGGGTTTGAACCCATCACCTCCGGCATATGGGGCCAGCACCCTTTTCCTTTGAGCCACAGGCACCACCCAATAGGTTCTGTTTTTAATTCCCATTTTATACATGAATAAACTGAGACACAGAGAGGTTGAGCAATTAGCCCATTGTTAGTAAGTGATGGAGCCAGGATTCAAACCAAGGTTATTGATTCGCCCCCCCCAAAGGTCTATTTTCCTAACTACTATGACTCCTGCCTCTCAGTATATAGTTGTATATTCTACAAAAAATTTTTAAAAGATATAGCAATCAAATGACGTTAATTTTCTTCTTTTTTCTTGCATTTAGAAAAATAAAATGTTGTTTTTCTTATAGCAATATAGCATTATAAAAAGTTGGAATGTATAGGAGTATGGACATATTTTTTTTACAGTGCTACCACTTAGACCGGTGGTCTAGACGAAGGGGCAATTCTTTAATTTCCAACTCTTTGTGGACTGTGAAGTCCTACTGTTTTTGACAGCCGTGCCACTGGCATAACCTGTAGGTCTCCACTCAAGTCAGATGACAGTCAGACAGGTCTACACCCTGTTCAACTAGATATTTCCGTAGAATATGCCATTAGATAGCACAGCAATATCAAATGGGTAAATATTTCTAAATGCTGACTATAAAACTCTTGTCTTGTCATTGACAGGTAACAAACAATTCCCAGGCCAATGTTGGTCTGCAGAGTACCATTGACCTAGAGAAACATTGCATTTTAACACATTTGTTTCCAGTATTTTTTTCCATGTATTTTGTTGTAACCTTAGTCCTAATCCATATTTCTATTTTATTCTCACTACACTTCCCATTGCAATGTTGCTGTAAATGATCCCTGAGTTTAACAGAGACTATAGTATAATAATAATCCATCTGGAAGATGTACCATAGATGACCAACCTTTTCCCTTGCTGGTAGGATTTAGGTATCTTTCTAGTTATTTGCTATTATAAAAAGACAATGGTAAAGTTTTTATTTAATGTTTTAACACTTAATATTACTTCTGTGGAGTAGATTTCCTAGAATGGAATTACTGGGTAACACACTAAGATGCCTTTTAAATTTCTTCATAGGTGTGTACTGCCAGATTACTTTCTAAAAGGGATAAGCCAATGGGATGTTCTCCACAGTGATCTAAGAGAGTGCCTGTTAGATATATTCTTTTGTACATTTATTTAATGGCAGCTACCTTAATTGTTTTTATTTGGCTTTCTTTGAGCATTTTCTATGCATGTAACTGTTTATATTTCTTCTTTTGCTTTATACTCAGTTGGGCCCTAGAATAAAAATTGATTACTTTGAACAGATTTCAAACAACTTCAGATTGGAGGCCCAGTAGAAGTGCAGAGGTCTGTGCATATTGGCATACATTATCTCCACCGTCTAGGTCCTCTACCCCTTTTCTCTGCTGCCAGAGTTGGGGGATACGTGTATGTGAACTGGATGGTGGCCATCTTTAGAAAAACTCACCTGAAGTCATACCAGCTGCAGTGTGTCAATGATGGAGCAAATGTGTGAGACTTTTCCTGGGAGTTTCTACGTGTTTTCTCAGCCATATATTTTTTCCTTCTTTCTCTTTTATGTGATTTGAGCCTATTTTATAAGTACTACATGCCAGCTTGAATTAATTTTTGCAAACTATTTTTGTGTCCATTGGAATTTCTGACATATTTTCTGTTATAAGGGAAGTCAGGAAGAATACTTGAAATCTGGATGATCGTAAGACATTTTAGAGGCCTGAACACAAATATCTAACCATGTATCCCCATGCTCTGTGCTCTGGGGGCAAAGTAAGGCCTGAGGGGCACCTCTGGCAGTCTGGGCTGGACTCTGGCAATAAATGTGGACCCATATTTCCTCTAAAGAGATTAGTTGAGGGCTCATTTGCTGTCTGTTAACATTAGGAGATATTTATCAGTGAGCCAGTGATTTCTCCGTGTGTTCTGAAGGGCACCCTTTCAAAGTGTGTGCCCCGTGGGGAGGGGTAGGACCAGGGCATCCCACTGTAGTCCATTCCCACCTCAACAAGGCCCTGGTCACTTCCCTAAGCTGGTAGATAATTTTAAGCAACACAAAAGAGCATGACTGGAATCTCTAGAGACCTTACAGGCAGATAATTAGAACTAGCTAAAATACTACAATGAGGTTGGATAGTTAAGTTCGCAAACTCATCCTAGGAAAAGTGAGACATACCTCACTGCTGAATATCACCATGGTCATCTTTCAGGTGCTCCCCTTGGGAAGCTATGCGCTAATACCAGCACCTGGTCCACCTTGCAGAGCAATTTTGGAACTCTTTTTCTGGAATGGCCATCAAAGCTGTCGAACGCGGTCTGACAGTTAAGTTTGTGAACTCGTCCTAGAGAAAGTGCTGCGTACCTCAATGCTAAATATCATTACAGTCACTCAGTAGCCAAGGGGAATCCTTAAAAGGTCGCTGCCGTGATACGTGTATTCAGCGATAAGGTATGTAGCACTTTTTCTAGGATGAGTTTGCAAACTTAATTCTTAGACCTCATCTTTGTAATTTTCAGTGAAAATTTATGTCCAATTTTGTATTTAGGAGAGCTATGTTAATAAGCGTCCCTAGAAAAATGTGCACATCATGTTCAAATAGTAGTACTCCATAGCACACAGGCTGTGGAATGTGATGGTGCCAGCTTAGCTTCTGTGGCATTGATGTTCACCTTGGTCACGAATCTTACACAGCTGAAGGTGTTGAACCAAAGTCTAGAATCATCTGCAAAATGGGAATGATGGTCCCTACTTCATAAGGGTTGGTTTTTGAGATGCCCCCAGCTCTTGTCACGTCTAGTGGCAGAGCAGGAACATTTAGGGAACAGTAGGATTGGGAAACTATGATCACAGGTCAGCCTTTGATGGCAATTAAAATGTTCTTTCCTTTTCCTAAAATAAAAGAATCAAGACAGTGCAGTAAAGACTTTTCACACAACTTGTGTTACAGAGGCAATACTGCACAGTAGTTAAGGGAATATAGGCACAGAAGTGTGCCTTCCTGGGTCAAATCCAGATTTCTCTACTTAAGTAGCTGTGTGGATTTGGGCAGTGAGTCAACTCCTTAGACTGCTCAAGTTCCCTAAGCATAGAACATGGACGATAATTTCACTCATTTATAGGTTTGAAGGGGAGATTGAAAGTTCATGTAAAACAGGGATGTCCAACCTGTGGCCTGTGGGCCACATGCTGATTTTGTAAGAATTTTGATACTTATCTGGGGTGTTGGATATCACTAAAAAGGATGCATGCACTTTTTTTTTTTGCCAATCAGCTTTTGTTAGTGTTTGCATTTTAATGTGTGGCCCAAGACAGCTCTTATTCTTCCAGTGTGCCACATAGAAAAAAAGTTTGGACACTCCCCAGGAAAGTGTCATAACCTTATATATCAGTTGTGGCCCAGAGAGGGCTTAGAGGAACCAGGGAGGGTAAAGTACCCCAAGACTAATACCAGCAGGGAGCAGTTACTACCCTTAGACCTGAAGGAGCAAGGGGACAGGGTATTGACCAGCATTTGGAAAAAAGCTGTAAGTATAGAAGAGGGCCCCTTAACAGGTGCTGTGGCCCTCAGAAGAGCAAAACAATCACTGCTGCCAACACGTGGCCCAACAGGGAGGGGATAGGGGAATAAACATCTATTATTTCTGACCTCCGTCATTGCCCAAAGTCAACCTTGGAAGAGAGTGGATTTGGAGGGGCAAGTGGATATTTAGCATAAATGGTAAGCACTCAATAAGTGTTAACTAATATCAATGAGTACTATGCAATTAGTTTCCATATTTTTTCTCTTTGGTCACAGGAAATGCTGTAGGATTACTCTTACTTTGTATAACTTTTGGAAAATTGAAAATTGCTTACCCTCATTGTGTTTCAGCTTTTTCTCTCTGTCCAAAGGAGATATTGGAACCTATCTCATGATGTGAGATACTGAGTGAATATATATTAAGCACATGGAACAAATAGTCCCTAGCACACAGTAGGCTCTTTTTTTTTTTTTTTGAGACAGAGCCTCAAGCTGTCCAGCCTGGTAGAGTGCTGTGGCATCACAGCTCACAGCAACCTCCAACTCCTGGGCTCAAGTGAGTCTCATGCCTCAGCCTCCCAAGTAGCTGGGACCACAGGCGCCTGCCACAAAGCCTGGCTATTTTTTTTTTTTTTTTTGGTTGCAGCTATCATTGTTATTTGGTGGGCCGGGCTGGATTCAAACTTGCCACCTTAGGTGTACGTGACTGGCGCCTTAGCCACTTGAACCACAGGCACCGAGCCTAGGCTCTTAATAAATGCGAAGCAAGGAGCTATTTCCCTTCTTCACAGTTTCTTTCTTTCTTTCTTTTTTTTTTTTTTTGGAGACAGAGCCTCAAGCTATCCCCCTGGGTAGAGTGCCATGGCATCACAGCTCATAGCAACCTCCATCTCCTGGGCTCAAGCAAGTCTCCTGTCTCAGCCTCCCAAGTAGCTGGGACCACAGGTGCCCGCCACAATGCCCGGCCATTTTTTGGTTGCAGCCATCATTGTTGTTTGGCGCGCCCGGGCTGGGGATTCGAACCCGCCACCTTAGGTGTACATGGCTGGCACCTTAGCCGATTGAGCCACAGGCGCCGAACCCTCTGCAATGGTCTTAGCAGTGATTAAGTCTGAACTAGGACTGTTTCCATGGAGACTGGAAGGAGAGGGTACATAGAATTTTAGGAGATACAGACAACAGGGCTTGGCAGTTGACCGGCTATGGAAGAGAGAGAGAGAGGGAGCAAAAGAGACAAAATATAATATTTGGGGTGGTGTCTATGAGGATATAGATTCTAATTCTTTTCCTTCCCCTAGGGCAGTGTTTTTCAACCTTTTTTTATCTCATGGTGTGCTTGTGTCTATAGTTAAACTTCCACAGCACACCTAAATTATGTTCATCAAAAAAAAGTTACAAAATCATATATACTATACTTTGATCTTCTTTCAGAAATAATTTAATTAATGATCTTTAAAAATTTTTCATGGCACACCTAAGATCCTCTCATAGTACACCAGTGTTGAAAATGACTGCTCTAGGGTCACCTGTTGGAGAGGTCTTTGCCCACCTCTCAACATGCATCCACTCTATTCCAGTGATTCACAATCCCCAACTTTCAGCTGGATAAAAGGCATCCTGGAGTAAAACTGTATTTCCATGCATCCCTTGCAGCTAGATCTGACCTAAGTTCTAGCTGATAAAATGTAAGTGGAAGTGTCCTGTTGTAGCTATGGGACCCTTCTTTAAGGGTCCCTTTAAAGGACACAGCTGGCATGTGTCCTTTGTCCCTTCTTTGTCTCCCTTTCTCTACCCTGCTGCCTGGGCAGTAGGTGTGATGGAGAGAGCTTTAGACACTATTTTAGACCAAGGGGCAAGAATGGGCCAGAGACCTGAAGACTTGATAGAGTCTTCAGCACCAGCTTCACACTGCCTACATCAGATGTATAGGTGAAAGAGAAATAAACATTTGCTTGTTTAAGCCACTGCTATTTTGAGTTTGTTTATCACAATCAAATTTAATGCTAAATGATAGAATACTCTTTTTCAGACAATTTAAATATCTCATTTACTCCTCAACAATCCAATGATGTAAATAATACTATTATACCAAATTTATAGATGAAGAGACTGAGGCTTAGTCAGGTTCAATCGTTCATCCAAGGTCACACAAACAACAGATGGTGTAAGCGAGATCTGAATTCTGAAAGTTTGACTTCAAATCCTCCAGCTTCCTTAGAGGTGCCCTCTTTTCCCTTCTCAAATGTTTGTTATCTTCCCTCCTGCTTCTTTCAGCCTAACACATGAGCAAACATAATGGCCTCAATAATAAGGGTAATAATAAAAAGAACACCAAGGTTTGTTCTTTTGTAGAACTGAACAACTTCCTATTATTTCTACCAACAAATTAGTTATAATTACACTGTGGCATCATTAGGTGGCATTTGGGAAAATGTAGAAGGTCCCCAATATATCAAGAATATAATCTGATCGGATGGGAAGCAAGATGGCAGAATAGAAACCTCCAGCAATTGTCCCTCTGCACAAACACAAAATTCAACAACTATTCATGGAGGCAAGCACCTTCAGGAGAATAAAAAATCAGATTAGTGGGCCAGATGCAGTGGCTCATACCTGTAATCCTAGCACTCTGGGAGGCTAAGTCAGGAGGATCTCTTGAGCTTAGGAGTTCAAGCCCAGCCTAAGCAAGAAGAATACCCTGTCTCTACTAAAAATATAAAAATATACTCAGGTGTGGTGGCATGCACCTGCAGTCTCAGCTACTTGGGAGGTTGCGGCAGTAGGTCATTGGAGTCCAGAAATGTACGGTTGCAATGAGCTATGATGAGGCAACTGTGCTCTACCCTGGGTAGCAAAGCAAGACTCTGTCTCAAAAAAAAAAAAAATCAGAGGAATGATAGATAATAGTGCCTGGTTTTAACATTGAATCAAAGAAAGAGACTCTGAATAGAGCAGAGAAGACAATCTTGCATCGCCTACCCTATCCATCCCCATCCCCAGCGGTACAGCACCAGCATGCCAAGTGGAGAGAGAATCTGTTTGCTTGGGAGAACGAAAGTGAAGTAATTGTGGGGTTTTACATTAAAACTCAGGGCCAGTGCCCATAGAGAGAGTATTTTCACCAGCCTGGCCAGAGAGAAATCCTCTGACCCCAAATCCAAGTTCTGGCTAGCCCCACTACTGGCTGACAAAAAGCATCCTGGGCCTTGGACTACATTTATAAGGCAGTCAGTCCTACAGCTGCTGGGCAGTTCTTATGAGTGAGCTGACTTGGGGCCAGGGGACCTGGGATGCATGTGTTTCAGTGATACACCAGCAGCTGTGACCAAGCCAGTGCCTGAGTCAGCCCCTCAACTACAGGCCCTGCAGCTTAGGCAGAGTCTTCTTCCACTTAGGGAAAAGAAAAAGAAGAGTTCAGAGTACTTTGTTTGGCAACTTGGGTACTAGCTCACCCACAGTAAAATAAAGTATCAGGAGGAATCCTGAAGCCCCTGAGTCCAGGTCTTACTTAGTTCCTGGATGGCATTTCTGGACCCACCCTGGGCCAGAAGGAAACATTCTTCCCTGGAGGGAAAGACTCAGTTTGGGCAACCAGGCAGCAGTCACAATGGGCTTTGAGTGCGACTGGGATGACTTCAGGTGCTGGTGGCCGCAAGGGAGTGCCCGCATCACTCCTTCCCTAACACCAGCAGCCCAGCACAGAGAATGAAGGAACAGAGTGAGAGACTTTGCCTGGTAAGCCAGGGAATATTCCTGTACCTTACCCAAATCTACCAAGGTGATATCACCAAGAGTGACAAGAGTCATGGAATCACCAGGTTTGGGACATCCCCAGTGCTGATTCAGCTGCAGTGACCAAAGGCTTATATCACAACACTCAATTCCCTGTGAAAATCTGGAAAGCCTTCTCCAGAATGATGTGTTCAGATAAGCCCAGATTGTGAAGATTAAAATAAATACCTAATTATTCAACGCCCAGACATCAACGAACGTCCACAAGCATCAGCAACATCCAGGAAGACATGACCTCATCAAACAAACTAAAAGAGGGGCAAGTGACCAATCCCGGAATGATGGATATATGTGACCTTTTAGACAAGGAATTCAAAGTATCTGTTCTGACGAAGCTCAATGAATGTCAAGACAACACGGAAAAGGAATTCAGAAGCCTACCGGGAAAATTAACAGAGAGATTGAAATAATAATTTTTAAAAATCAACCAGAAGCAGCACCCATAGCTCAGTGGGTAGGGTGCCAGCCACATACACCCAGACAGACGGGTTTGAATCTGGCCTGGGCCAGCTAAACAATGACAACTGCAACAAAAAAACAGCTGGGCGTTGTGGCAGGTGCCTGTAGTTCCAGCTACTTGGGAGAACTGCTTAAGCCCAAGAGTGTGAGGTTGCTGTAAGCTCTGACGCCATGACACTCTACCCAGGGAAACATAGTGAGACTCTGTCTCAAAAAAAAAATAAAAACCAGAAATTCTTGAGCTTAAGAATTCAATTGACAAACTTGACAAACTGAGAAATACATCAGAGTCTCTCAACAACAGAATTGACAATGCAGAAGAAAGAATTAGTGAGCTTGAAGACAGGCTATTTGAAAATACATAATGAGAAGAGGAAAAAGAAAAAAGAATAAATAAGAATGAAGCTTACCTAAAAGATCTAGAAAATAGTCTCAAAAGAGCAAATCTAAGAGTTATTGGCCTTAACAAGGAAGTAGAGAAGATTGGGGTAAAAAAATTTATTTAAAGAAATAATAACAGAGAACTTTTACAACACCAAGCAGATTTAACCCAACAAGGCTATCTCAAGGCATTTAATGAATGAAAAAAAAAAAAACCCTTAACCATAGAATATTATATCCTGCAAAAATATCCTTCAAACATGAAAGAGAAATAATGACTTTTCAGACAAACAAGAGTTGAGGGATTTCAAGAACACCAGACTTGTCCTATAAGAAATGCTAAAAGGAGTTCTTCAATCTGAAAGAAAAGGACATTAGTGAACAATAAGAAATCATCTGAAGGTTCACCACTCAGTGGTAACAGAACGGACACAAATACGGAATAATCTACTGTTGTAATTGCAATGTATAAACCATTTACACCTTGAGTAGGAAGACAACAAAAGGTTAAAAAGTGAGGGGGGTGAAGTTCAAAGTTAGAATTTCTGTTAGATTTCTCTTTGCTCATTTATTTGTTTGTAAGCAGTGCCATCATATGTTTAAAATAATTGGTTCTAAATTATTTTTTGCAAGCTTTGTGGTTACCTAAACTAAAAAAAAAAAAAAAAAAACCTATAACAGATACACAAAAAATAAAAAGCAAGAAATTAAAACACACTATCAGAAAAATAACTTTTAACAAAGGAGGACAAACAGGAATTAAGAAAGAGGGGACCACAAGACAATTGGAAATCAGATAACATGGCTGTAGTAAATCCTTACCTCTCAATAAGTCCATTCTCTGATGTGAATGGACTAAACTCACTTATGGAAAGACATATCGTGGCTGAATGGATAAAAAAGCAAGAGCCTGCCATGTGTTGTCTGCAAGAAACACACTTCATCTACAAACACACACATAGACTGAATGAAAAAGAATGGGAAAAGATATTCCATGCAAATGGAAACCAAAAAAGAGCAGATGTAGCTATACGTCTAGCAGGTAAAATAGATTTAAAGACAAAACTGTAAAAAGAGACAAAGGAGGTCATTATATAATGATAAAGAGGCCAATTCAGCAGGAAGATGTCACAAGTCTAAATATACATGCACCCAACACTGGAGCCCCCAGATTGACAGAGGGCACCAAAAATATATATACATGTTTTAAGAATGGAAAAAACTGTATTAAAATTATAAAATTCAAGTCACATTTGACTTCTGCAATCACAAGATACAATGTACAAGGTAACACTTGGTATACGATGTTGGGCATTTAAAAATTAAATGCCCCCAGATTGACAGAGGGCACCAAAAATATATATACACATTTTAAGCATGGAAAAAACTGTATTAAAATTAAAAGATTCAAGTCACATTTGACTTCTGCAATCACAAGATACAATGTACAAGGTAACACTTGGTATACAATGTTGGGGCATTCAAAATTTAAATAATTTTAAAACAGTTTTTTTGTTTGTTTCTTAAAATATGTATACATTTTTGGGGCATCCCTCTGTATAAAGCAAATATTATCAGAGCTAAAGAGAAAGATATACCCTAATACAATAGTAGTTGGACCTTCTAGATATCTACAGAACACTTCATCTAAAAGCTACAGAATACACATTCCTCTCCTCTGCTCATGGGTCATGCTCAAGGATAAACCATATGTTAGGCCACAAAACAAGTCTCAAAAATTTCAAAAAAATTAAAATCATATCAAATTTTAGGTTCATAGGGCAAACTAAGTTTAGTGTTTCATTGTTCATTTGCTGTCTGGATGATCTCTCCCAAGCTGCCAGGGAATGTTGAAGTCTCCAACTGTTGCCGTAGTTGATACAGTAAAGGTAGTAATAAGAGGAAAATTTATAATATTAAGTGACCACAACAAAAAAATAGAAATGCTTCAAATGAACAACCTAATGAGGCATCTCCAAGAACTACAAAAACACTAGCAAACCAAATCCAAAATTAGTGGAAGAAAAGAAATAATAAAGATCACAGCAGAAATCAATGAAATTGAAACAAAAAATACAAAAGATCAACAAAATTAAAAGTTGAATTTTTTTAAGGATAAACAAAATAAACACACCTTTAGCCAGACTAAGTAAAAAAGAGCGAGCCAAATAAATAAATTACAGGGCTCGGCGCCTGTGGCTCAATCGGCTAAGGCGCCAGCCACGTACACCTAAAGTGGCGGGTTCGAATCCCCAGCTCGAGCCCGCCAAACAACAATGATGGCTGCAACCAAAAAATGGCCAGGCGTTGCGGCGGGTGCCTGTGGTCCCAGCTACTTGGGAGGCGGAGGCAGGAGACTCGCTTGAGCCCAGGAGTTGGAGGTTGCTATGA
>CAUYQV010108910.1:0-37843 GCA_963574575.1 Galagoides demidoff
GCCTGGGAACATGTTCTTGGCCACCCTGGGGGGAGGAGGGACTTGCCTTGTTCCTGGAGTCGACTCTGGGGGGAGAAGGGAGGAGGAGGGAAATGGGCTGGAGAGGGTGGGGGGAACAGGTGAGGGCTGGGGAACAGGAGTGGGTAGGGGAAAGAGGGCTGGGTTACAACATAGCCAATATCTGGACATTGGAGGAAGTACATTTATTTTTAAATGGGGCTTTTAAAAATGGTTCTGTGTTATTTTCTAAAGAGAATATGTAATGTGTAAGATATTCAGGCTATTAGCAACTGCAGGCAGAATGGGGACCAAAGACCCCATTCTTGGCAGGGGAAGACACCCCCAGAAAAAGGGAAAATTAAAAAGTAGGTTGGGGTGGTATCTGTGGCTCAAAGGAGTAGGGCGCCGGCCTCATATGCTGGAGGTGGCACATTCAAAAAACCAGCCCTGGCAAAAAAAGAAAAAGTAGGTTGAAGGAGTCAGAACAAAGAAAAGTCAGCTAGTTTATCTGTAAGCCAGCCATTGCTAAATTTCTCATCTGACCAAGTTTCCAGCCTGCCTGAAACTCTGACTTATTGGGTATACAGGTTACACCATACTCTGCCGAGTCTGTGAACACTCTGAGGGAACACCATGGCCATAGAGGAGACTATGGCAAGACCTAGAAAAGATACATCATCTAGGTTGTTTCCTGCCCATTAAACAGACAAAGCAGATACCCATAGTGGGAGATTTCCATTTAGCTGGGGCAGAGACCAAGGGAACAGCTCAAGACCTGACTTATGGGCAGAAGGGTTTATATCTCTTATCACAGAAGAAAATCCTCTGTGGTGGTGATGAGAGGACAATGCTTCTCTTTCACCAAATCCTCAGAGGAGATTAACGCCAGTGGCGTTTTACTCCACAGTGAACTAGATGAGTTTCGCACCTCCCTAGGAATCTGTGTGTGTGACTCCAGACAGGAGGCTTCCCCCACACAAGGCTTAAGTTTTGGATTTCTCAAAACTACTCAAATCCTTAAGTTAATAATAATAACAATAGGACCCGATATCTCCCTCAGAGAAACAGCTGGTGTCTTTGTTCTCTCCCTCAGCTTACTGCCTGGACAAAGAGATTTGAATAAAAGCTGAGTGGAACAGAGACTCAGGGCAGCTCTTCAGAGCCCACAAACGGGGTGTGGTCCCCTGAGCTCCCACCTTGAAAATTCTATTCTGTGTCTTGTGTCTTTTTATCGTCGGTTCTAACTTTATCTTTCTTTAGTAGGTTGTGCCAATTCCACACATCTTAGCGGATCCTGCCTCCGGGGCGGGACCCTGATAAGCAACCATATTTTCTTTTTCTGATCTGAACATATCTGAGGTTTGACTTTTGTCATTCAAATAGATGCTTAAACAGAATTATATGTAGTACTTTAACAAAAACTTCTTTTTTAAACAATTTCTGTTTCATTTAATTCAAGTCCTTTAAAATCTTTTTCTCTGTCATAAAATACATGAACTATATTTAAATGTTAGTTTTCTATTAACTTTATTTATTCTTTAAGCAATGAGGGTCAATTCCTATGTCTTCCATGTGGGCCAGGCTTCATAATTCCACCACCCCTCTAACTCATTAACCAAAAATAAAGGAAATACCACAAAGAAAATTTTACCACTGAGATTAACATTTTAACTTATAGTAATTGGCACTGCCAAGGATCTGTGAGAGCCAGACCAGCTCCATTTTGTTGTTTACTGCATAAGTTCTCTTTCTAACTTGTTTACTGCATAAGTTCTGTTCCTAGCCCCTAGCCAGGCAGGGCCGCACACTGCAGCTCCCCCATTCCATTCCTGGTTGCCCAGTCATAGCTGTTGCCTTGTTAACTGAGTCACCTTAGGTAAACAGCTATCACAATAAATAATACGTTTCTAGTACCTTGAAATACAGGTATTTCCCTCTAGCCACCTGATCAAGCTGCCTCAACCCTAGCCCCCAGGTTAAGAAATCCCCCACCCTTCACCTGTACCCATCCAAGTCCTCCCCGTACTAATGAAATCATCAACCACCAATGCAAACTCTCCTTTACTAATGAAATCACCAACCACCAATCAAGAGTGTACTCGTACCCGACCCTTCCCTTCTTGCTTTCTGTACCCCATAAAAACTTCCTTCACCTTGGGTTCGAGGCTCTTCCTCGGTGTGTACACCAAGACAGTCCAGGTCCGGGCTTCCCGGGCCTGAATAAAACTCACCTCGTGCTTTTACGTCGGAGTGTGTCTCGGACTGTTTCTTTGGGGCCACTTGGGAATTTTCGGGCATAACACTAGGATTATAGATGTGAAACACCATGTCCAGTCCAGCAAGATCCTTTACTTTTCTCCAAGTTTCCCAAGTAGGACCTCCAGTTTGAGAGCCTACTGCTGCTCACTTCTTGGCTCTGACCTCAAAATTGACCATGGTGTCCAACATTTTTCCATTTCTCAGTTTAATAGGGCTTTATCCACATGGTTCAGAGTGTTGTTTGTGCATCGGTGTGCATTGCTCAGGGTCTTTAAGTAATTTCCACATCATTCCTAGGTATTAGAAGTTCAGGTGCCTAGACCTACTGATGTAGACCTAGACCTAGACCTACTAGATGAATAATGAACATTGCTGAATTGTACCAACCAGAGTACATAGAGTTACACAGGGAACTTAATTATACCAAGTTAATGTTCAAAATACTAAAATTTGTGATTGGCAATACATGAACCTTCTGTTAACACATCACCAGATCTTGTAGCAGATCTAATAACTATCGTAATATTAAAGCTGTCATGAGTGCACATGACATTTAAAGATACCTGCAGCAAACTGTACTGTGAGTGATTTCTGATGATGACAAATTCTCAAGCACTGCTGAATCTTACCGTGGATTCTCTTACATTTGCAAATTGAAGGAAATGCTAAATGATAAAATTCAACAACCAATTTGAAACTGCTGAAAATAAAGTTTGATTTCTTTTTCATTGCAAGTCACAGATCACTGGAATTCTAGCTACGGTTTGTTCTGGATCACAGATTGCAAACTTTTTCTGTGAAGGGCCATGAGGTTAATACCTTTGGCTTTGTAAGCCAGATAGTCCTTGTTGCAGCCCCTTAACCCTGCCACATTAAAACAGCCTTAGACAGTACCTAAATGATTGGGCAGGACCACATACTAATAAGAATTTATTTAAAAAGCCAGACGGAGGTCTGGATATGGCCCATTTTCTAGATGAAGGCTTTTCTTGCCAAGACTTGATTCCTATCCCGACTGGCAAATTCTCCCTTTGAGACCTAATCGTTGTTGCTGTTCTTTGTTACTTTGCATGTCTTTCTCATATTTAGGTGTTGAGTCTTAACAGTACTTTTGTTGTATTACATTTAATTTAATGCACATTGTTGAACACCGGTATGATAGTTTCTTACAATACAAAGATGATTAAGGCATACTCTCTGCCCCTAAAGAACCTTCTATTAGTTGGACAGACCAAATAGGTAAGTATAAATAAAGTGCTATAATTGCTACAATTAGTGCAGCATAAGATGTTACTGGAACAATGAGGAGGGCAAAAATAATAACATCCTCCTTCTTCGGAAGACCTTTCAGTGCTTTGCATTCAGTACTTTGTATGAGTAGGGTTTTTTTCTTTCCATGACCTGATACATGGGAAGATTACCAATCCATATTTAAGTAAGTATTTTATCTGAAAAGGGTGAAGAGTTCAGAAATCCTAAGTGTTTTTTAGGTGATGGTAATGGAAATTTATTCACAGATAGATGATAATGTGCTACCTTAGAGGTACCTTGTTGGTTTGGCGGTTATTGTAGGCATCCAGTATAGGTAAGGTGACATAAAGGTAATGCCTAAAGCTTAGTCCTCTAATCTGAGCAGAGTGAATTTTGTGCATGAAATGAATTTCCATAACTGGTATATTCTGTTCTAGTTGAGATCCTGTAATTAAACTATTTAGGACTTCATTTTCAGCAGCTATTTACTGGTACCATCAGGGTCGGGTAGCCAGTGGGTTGTGTCTCCCACGAGTTGTGAAGAGTTTACAGGCTACACCTGGGCTCAGTGGGTAGCCTGTTGTGATCACTTAACTGTATCATGGGCAGTGGAGTCCACGGGTGGCCGCCTTCTCCCCATCTCACACCTGCATGAGGGGAACCCTCTGGATTGATTGTTTTTATCAATGTAGAAAATCCTTGTTCCCAGTCTCCTAAGGTTGCTGACTTGCTGTGGTGGTGGATCCCTGGGGGTTTGCCATCTTCTTGTCTTCCCACCGTTTGATCCCTCCTCAAACACAGGGCACGTATGAGGGTCCCTGTATCTTCCTAACTATCTTTACCTGTTTATTATAGATATGCAGTTGAACAGAAAATGTTTTAGTCCAGTGATTTGGATTAAAATCAAATGTGATGACAAAACTCTGACCATGTACTGTTTTACTAAAAACATCAATATTGGATTTAATAGAGCCTTTAGAGGTGGAGTAAGAGCCACCATGGAGAACAAAGTTGCTGCTGATATTTAACTGACCTTTATGGAGAAAACATTCTTTTGCTTTTTTGGCTAAGTTTATATGTAGGGTAATAAACGTATACTTTCCCTACCTATATACATAATGACACACTGGAGCAAAACCTTCATAGTTATTTACTTTACCCTTGGCTTCACAAATAGCCTCCTGAGGCATCATGAGGTGACTTTCCAGTCTCAGAATCCCTTTTATCTCTAAAATTCTTTGGCTTTTCTGTGGGGTTTTTTTTTTATTTTTCATTTTTTGAGAGGTAATGCTTTCCTGAAATTCAATTATTCATATTGTGATTTAATTATTTTCTGTAGGAAAATATGTCTAATAAGTTATTCATCTCTGACATAGTAGGTACAATGACTGATTTGTTGATAATACTTTGAATATCAATAGGATAAGCTGCATGTAAAATCTTTTTTTCTTTTTGTTTTTATAAGAAACAGTGATTCAGGGTAAAATCTAGGTTTTTTTTTTTTTCCTATTTTACGTTAGGAAGGACATTCTTGGTATAAATTAACAGCTCTTTTCCCTCTTACTGTGTTAAGACGTCAGTCATTGGTTTTAAAACAATAACCCAATCACTGATTGCCATACTGCTAAATTAATGATGAAACAGAGAAGAGAGATGTTGTAATTGTTATTCTTTGACTTGACTTCTTTACATGTATTTATTTATAATTGATCCTGAGCCATTAGATCTCAATCAAGCTTTGAGGACCGTTTTGGGAAGCCAGAAACTTTCATTTCTCCATGGACAGGAAAAACAAAGTTAGCATTTACTTTGGAACTTACATTGTACTATTTTTTACATTTGTAATTCAGGTTTGCCCTCCCAGAGACTGGGAAATTATTTTCTGTTGCAAAGATGAGTTCTTTGAGACACGTTGTTTCAGCCTTTGATTCAATATCCCAAGTGATCTTAGGGATGAAAATGTTCCTGTTACTTAGATAACATTTTTGAGGCAAGAGCTGGGCATCAGGTATTTATAATAGTTTCTGGTGCCCAGAATTGCTATATTTCTAATACATTTTATTTATTATACTTAGTGACCGTTCTACAAACTGCAAGTCTCTGTGCTAAAGTTGGGACTTTGTTTAAGGCACTCTACTTGTTTTCAGAGGTATTATTTATTAATGAATTTATTTTAAGCTCATCTCAATCTTTGTTAATGATTTGCAGACAAGAGGAAGGTAGGAAAGTACATATTTAATGCATGTCCATGAATAATAAGTGGATCTTTAGTTTTAGACACTGAAATGCCTCAATTGTTAGAACTCATCTTTCTGCTTGCGTTACTATGACCTCAGTTTAGCGTTTTGGGGGAAGCAGGGAAGGTGAGAGGTCTGTAGTGCTATAGTTGGTCCCCAAAGGAGGCTCTTGCAAGGATGTGAGTTCTGAGATCTTCCCCTTCCTTAACATACAAGACTTTATGGCTTTACTTTGCCATTGAGTCTACATTTAGTGGACTCATATTGGCCCAGGCCATCGTCCTCTCAGTTCCACCAATGAATTCAGGACTTTTGACTTCAAATCTCAGATGTGTGTTTATCACAGTTTTCTTAACATTCTTTTCCATGACAATCTTTTATTTTTTGTTTTTTATTTTTTGAGATAGAGTCTGACTCTGTCACCCTTGGTAGAGTGCCATGGCATCATAGCTCACAGCAACCTCAAACTCATGGGCTCTAGTGATCTTGTTGCCTCAGCCTTTCTAGTAGCTGGGACTACAGGCGCCTGCCACGACGCCTGGCTAGTTTTCCTATTTTTGGTAGAGATGGGATCTCGCTTTTGCTCAGGCTGGTCCTGAGTTTAAGCAATCCACAGACCTTGGCCTCCCAGAGTACTAGGATTACAGGGTGCGTCACTGTGCCTGGCCTGCAATTTATTTTTCTAATCATTTTTTTCTTCTTCTAGTCCATACCTTGCCATTCACTTCATTAAATAATGAACCTAAAAAAAAGTTTGAGGGTGACACAAGAAATATAAGATCAGAGGTTGGGTGAGGTGGCTCATGCCTATAATCCCAGCACTCTGGGAGGATGATGCAGGTAGATTGCCTGAGCTCATAGGTTTGAGACCACCCTGAGCAAGTGGGAGACCCCCATCTCTTAAAAAAAATAACTGGGGGTTGTGGTGGGTGCCTATAATCCCAGCTACTTGGGGGAGGCTGAGACAAGAAAATTGCTTGAGCCCAAGAGTTTGAGGTTGCTATGAGCTCTGACACCAGGGCACTCTACTGAGGGCAACAAGTGAAACTCTGTCTCAAAAAAAAAAAAAAAAGAAGAAAGAAATATAAGATCAGAAATTCAACCAATGTAGTAAGAGTCTCCAGGGTTGAATGGTCATGAGTATTGGGGGCATCTCAAGATATGTCTCTCTATTGGTCCAGCCTATCCCTTCCCCAGGTCGCCACTCTTCAGAGTTCTACTAGTAGGACAGTCCACAACAATCACCAGAACAGGAGTGGACCACTTACCCAGCTGGTCTCTTTTATATGAATGGGTATGTCACCCAGGCTCTTTGGAGTATCTAGCCACAGTGGTGGAGTCCAGACTGGTCTTGTTTCTCAAGCAAGGCTAATGTCTTCTCTGAGTATCTTCTCTGAGTTCCTCATAGAGAATTTATTTTCTTTTGGAAGGACAGTATGCTAAAGTTTTGGCTTTATGAAAGTAATTTGTAGGCATGAGAAGTAGAAAGATAGAGTTGTGATGATACCTGAACCAGCTATACCTGAAGCCTTGTATCTTAGGCTTTTAAATTATTTAACTCAAGGCAATTCTTTGTTGTTTTAATCTATTTGATCTAGATTTATGTTTCTCTTTATCAAAAGATATACACATTATATATCTCGGGAAAGGAGCACAAAAACTGATTTAAAAAGTAAAATAACCAGCAGATTAGTTACCAGCACGAGGCCTTCACCTCCAAATTGACAGGAGTCCAGATACAGTCCAGCATTCTGGATGTTATCTGCTTGTCTTTTCTCTGGCCACTGCCACCACCACTTGCCAGTTTCCTTTTAGCTAAAAGAACCGAAATTAATTCCAAGTTTGGCTATGTTGTGAAAAAGAAACTGTGAGAATCATCTGTTCTCTGTTTCTCCCTGCCGTACGGAAATAAACATCTTTTTGATTATTCAATTATAGCTAAACTGATGTTTTTCCACGGCATGTTGAAGTTATTTCCGCCAGATATTTTGTTGGAGCAAACCGATTTTGCTGGAGGGGAGGTGACATCCTTGGAAGTGGATAATGTCACAGACTCGGTGTATCTGCTTAGTGCTGGAGGCTTCTTTTTGTGTTGATTTTGCCCAACTGCCTTCGTGTCTGTGCACAGAAGATCCTTTCGCATGAGTGCTTTTATCCAAATCCTATTCTTTCTACTACTTTACCCTATTTCTTACCCTATCCCGTTTTACTTTTTAAAAATCAGGATAGAATTTATTATGGACTTGTGTTTGGAGTATCTTTTTGTTGTTGTTAAAGGATATGTTAGAATTATTATTATTTTTAAAATTCTCCTTGTCTTTATTTTTCTTTTGCCATCTGCTCTTTTAAATATTCTCAGATTGTTTATGGTTTCAGTTTTCCCCCCATACATTCCTGGCATTTGGCTCTCCTTTTCTGACACAATAGGTCAGGCTTCAAAAAATCTGGGCCCCTGTGTAATTTGACTTTTTCCATAGTCAACACTTCGCCCATGCCTCCCAAAGCCTCATCTCTTAGGTCTTTGAGCAGATGTTAACTGTTTCAATATTTTGTTGTTTTGGTGCAAAGAAAATTGAAATATAAGACGTCAGTGATAGCATGCTTTGCTTACACCAGAGCAGATTGCTGCTTACAAGTTGAATATGCAAACATCTTTAAAACATGGAACATTCCCTTATGCATTTTAACCATACTCTACAGGTTGTGTATTTTGAAAAATGAGTAAATTCATCAGGTTATAATGAAGATTTCTATTGAGTCTGGAATATATCTAAAAGCTGGTGTTTTTATTCTCTGAATTAGTTTCAACCATGGGAACTTACTTGGTAGTAGACTTAGGCTTCCTTGTGGGAATGAGACAGGAATCCAGCGTGTTTTATACTCTGTAATTTGTGGTTCACAGCACACATGCATACACACACTTTTATACAGGGTCTTGGTTTGTCACCCTAGCTAGAGTGCAGTGGCGTCAATCATAGCTCACTGTGACTTCAAATTCCTGGGCTCAAGCAGTCCTCCTGTTTTTAGCCTCCCAAGTAGCTGGGACTCTAAGCACACACCACCATGTGTGGCTAATTTTTCTACTTTTTTTGTAGAAATAGGGTCTCCCTCTTGTTAGGCTGGTCTTGAACTTCTAGCCTTAAGTAATCCTCCTGCCTTGGTCTCCCAAAGTGATAGGATTACTGCACCCTGCCTTGGTTCATGCACGTATTATATTAATGATGTCATTTGAACTTGTTTGGTCAAATTATGAATGGCTAAAATAAGTAATCGGTATGTTGTAGGTGTTGTGAAGTCAACTAGGAATGTGACATCACTGTTAGTAGCGGCCCAGGAGATGTGGTGTTAATGACCAATGCATACTTAGTATAGTCCTGACTCTGTGCCACGTGTCACATTTAATCCTTAGCCAGCCCTGTATGTTGACCTGTGTGATTATCTATTTTACAGATGGGGGAAGGGAGGCTTTACAGTAGTTAAATCACGGCCTTGAATTCATGCAACTACTAAGCGATCAGCGGGGATTTTGGTCTCCATGGTCTGTACTGCATTTCTTCATTGTATATAGAGTTTAGAAACGCAGGCTGTGAAGGTCGAGAAGCTGTGACCTCACCAAATCTTAGCTTTTTGATCTGTGCATAGTCTTCACAGTACTTTGAGGTTAAATGACAAAATGCAGATGCCTAGCTGGTAAGTGCTCAGTAAATATTGGCTAATTTCGTTATTATTAGGCTCTTAATTATTATCATACCTTAAAACTTAGCATATCCTTTTCCTCCCACCGTCTATATAGTAAAGTTACAAAGTGGCCTCTGTATAGTAAAAGTTCTCTGTGGCTTTGAGTGTAATCGTAGCGTGGGGTAGATAAATACATCACTACTTTTGTCTTACCGTGTTGTATTAAATAATTCAACAGTGTTAGATATCCCCTTAACTTTATTCAGATTTTGTCCTTGGCCTATTCCCCACCAGCCAAAATGAGGAGAAATTTGTCACTCAGGCTCTTAAGTTGAAAGTGGGCATTAATATTAGCAAATTTGCTTTAATAATCATCCCATTAAATTTGATGACTAGAGGGGATGTCCTCGTAGCTTATAACTGAAAATAATGTCTCTGAGAGACAAGGGACCTTTTCCCAAATGTTATCTATTGAGGAAGATTAAAGGGACATAGCCCAGGAGGCTGAGGTAGGTGGTGTTAATCTACACTCTGATAACTCGGACGGTCTATACTCAGATAATTCCTGTTAGGGTTCCTGAGCATCCCTTTTCATCTTGGCGGCGGAGATAGAAAAGAAGGTTGTAGACACTTGTCCTGCGGCAAAGATTATTGATACTGTTTTCTCTTACATGACTCTCAAAACAAAAAAGGACTGGAATAGAGAGTGGCTCTCACCCCTGGGGTTATTGAAGCAGAGCCAAGAGAGCTGATCATTGCTAGAGTATCCTGAAGGGCACAACTCAGGTCCTAGTGGCAGTTGAAGCTCCCTCGGTTGGACACTAGCCTGCAATGGCCTCCATGTGTGACTTGACCATTTCGGCAAGGGGCAGAGCTTAGCATGGGAGAGTCATTCCTTTATGCCTCTTGCCCACACTGTTGGACCTGTGTGCCTGGTTCCCTCTGCTTGACTCTTTTCGCAGTTGACTCCTCTCTAGTCTAGATCATAAAATAACATGTTGATTCTTTAGTGTGCCCTCTCCAGAGGACGCTTGCCTTCCTCATATTATTGCTACTAACTTGTTTATTGTTTTGGACTCAGTTACTAGACACCAAGGCAGGGATTTTGTTTGTCTATTCACTGTCTTTTCTGGTGTAACACAGGGCCTGGTGGCACATACTAAGTACCCACACTTTTTTAGAGAATGAAAATCAATGTGTTTCCGTGAAGTTGTTGTCTGCCTCTGTTTTTTTCCAGGTGCAGGGTTAGTTTTTTGATTTAACTTTATAATGCTTGGAAATAAGAAATCAAGTGAGGGGCTGTAGGAAAAGTTAGAGCAGTTCCTGTTTATCAGGTTCTTAGAGGCCAGGGAGTGCGTGAATGTTCTTCGTACTCCCCGGGGCTGAGATTTCCATCATCTAGGAAATGCTGCAGTGATGCTCGTGGTGTTGTAGGCTTCCCTTGAGGATTAGATAATTTAGCAGATTACATCGATGCGTAGATTTTTTTTTTCTTCACATTTTAACATCTTTGAAATCAGTATGTAATTTTCATTTAGTAATGTTCGAAAATTGTTGTTGGCATTTTTTTCCCTTCTATTTGAACATCACTTAAAACTGTGATGAGTCTTATAATCAATGATGTCTGACTTCATGAAATAAGGTAATTATGGGAGGCATATTGATGTTAGGTCTGTACTAAAATGTTAGTTATCTTTTCCCTTGACGACAAAGGAGAAGCAAACTGTTGACAAACATCACTGTGGGAGCGAGGGCGCCTTTCTGCGGAAGGAGAAGCACAGGCTGGGGCGAGCTGGCCTCTTTAGTTCTTGTGCTGACGTTAACATGTGGTCATTTACACACACACACACCTGTCCTCCTTCATAAATTGAGGTTTTTGGCTTTTCAGGTATGGACGTGGGTTTCTCCTGCAGTGCACTGACTGCCAGTGCTCTGTGAGCGTCCTGTGTTTAGAAGAATTATGAAGCCAAGCCCTGGGTCTGTAGTCTGGAGTTAGAATCATTTAATGTTCTCTGCCCTGAGCCTGGTAACCGCTGGGTTAATTGTCCCTGAGCTCTCCTTTTCAACATCAAATAGAAGGAAAGAGAGTTGTGGAACGGAAAAAGAAGAATAAAAGAAAAAACTAAAGTGAGAGACAGAGATCTCTCAGAAAAACTGTGTGAGGCCAGGCCCAGTGGCTCACGCCTGTGATCTTAACACTCTGGGAGGTTGAGGCAGGTGGATTGCTTGAGCTCAGGAGTTTAGGACCGGCGTGAGCAAGAATGAGACCTCATCTCTACTAAAAATAGAAAAACTATTTGGGCAATGTGATGGGCACTGGTAATGCCAGCTCTGAGCCCAGAAGTTTGAGGTTGCTGTGAACTATGATGATGCCAGGGCACTCTCAAGGTAACAGAGTGAGACTCTGTCTCCAAAAGAAAAAAATAGGAGAAGAAAACATGAAGAAAAACCGGGTCGATGGAACTTTCCCCCCAGCACAATATAAATAAAGGCAAGAGTTTTGAGTTTTATCCACTAAATCCCAGCATACAGTGATTGTGTTAGGGCAATTATGGTCACATAATTTTTTTCTTTATTCTTGAAATACTTGTCTGTATTTTAGTACAGTTAATTGCATGAATTACCTCTTCTAGGAATAAATTGTTTTTCCGCAAAGACTAACCCTGCCCAGCATAGTACAGGCCTTTTAAAGAGTTTATTAGCTGTGGTGTAGGAAAGAGACCATTCTGGATGATCGTGGGAAGTCATGGATACCACTGCAGCTGTAAATGCCAAAATGTTAACTCAGCGTTTTAGTGCCGCTGCCTCCCCTCCCAGTTAAAGTTCTGTAAGTGACAGTAAATGACAACTAGTTAATTCTTTTGTCAGGTTAAGAAGGGCGTTTTGGGTGTTGGAAACAGTATCAGGCATGAAATTACTTTATCAGTGTACTGCTGGTCAGAATCACTTATAACTCACTGCTCTTTACCTGAGACTTACACACTAAACATTTCCCAGAAAGAAATTAAAAAATGTTTAAAGTCACCTTGAATGTTTGTTTGTTTGTTTGTTTGAGACAGAGGCTCACTCTGTTATCCAATCTATAGTGCTGTGGTCTCAGCCTAGCTCACAGCAATATTAAACTCCCTGGGCTCAAGCAATCCTCCTGCCTTAGCCTCCAGAGTAGCTGGGATTTTAGGTGTTCACCACAATGCTGAGTTAATTTTTATACTTTTAGTAGAGATTGAGTCTTGCTTTTACTCATACTGGTCTGAAATTTCTGAGCTCAAAGGATCTTCCTGCCTTGGCCTTCCAGAGTGTTAAGATTACAGGCATGAGCCACCAGACCTGGCTTCGCTTTGTATTTTTAAAAGCCAATTCTTCATTACCCTGGTAAGGGATTCAAAATATTATTGTCGTAGTAGTTGTGTTTTGTTTGAGACAGAATCTCACTTTGTTGCCCTGGGGTTGAGTGCTGTGGCATCATAGCTCACAGTTACCTCAAACTCTTTGGCTCAAACAATCCTTATGCCTCAGTCTCTCAGGTAGCTGGGACTATAGGTGCCCACCACAATACCCGGCTAGTTTTAGAGATGGGCTCTCACTCTTACTCAGGCTGGTCTCCAACTCAAGAGATCCACCCACCACCTACTTGATCACTCAGAGTTATAGGAATGAGCCACTGCTCCTTGCCAATTTTTTTTTTTAAAGAAACTTTTGAATGATTTTGAATCCTTTCCCTTAGCATTGGAAAAGGCCCTTAATGATAGTCTTGTCTTTTCATTTGTAAAGGTGTCAAAAACAGCCAATCTGATCCCTCAAGTGTTGGAGGCAGGGCTTGTCTAGTCAAATAATCTGATTTCATGGATGAGCAGCAAGCAGAGACTGAAGCAGTCAGGGGAATCAACCAGAAGCATGATGAGTCTTTGGGTTTCTGTTGAGAAAGAGCCAGCCCTCCATTCCTGAGCAAATTTTTCTCATCTTTGCTAGAGTTGGAAACTTTAAGTGTTTCTTGGTTCTTTATATCTTGTCTCCGACTATTAGGGTCATGTATATTTTTTAAAAAATAAACATTTTGTTTTTAATGATTTTTGATTTATGGAAACATTGTGAAAATACTATAGCACTCCCATATATCCCATATCCAGTTTTCCCTATTGTTAACCCTTTGCCTTAGGTTGGTGCATCTATCACTTACTAAGGAACTCAAATTGGTAAATTTTATTAAAGTACATACTCAGCCTTTGTCTTACCTGACAGATACCCTCATTACATTTAGTCATAGTGTCTCCGAGTTTTCTGGACTGTGAGAGTTTCTCAAGCTTCCCTATGTTTCATGACCTTGACAGTTTTTAGTGCTGGTCAGATATTTCATAGAATGTCCTCATAATCAGATTGGGTTATAGGTTTTGGGTGGAAGGCAACAAAGGTAAAGTGCCATTTTCATCACATCCTATGAAGGGTACATGCTGTCAACACAGTTGATGACTGTTGGTGTTGAATTGGATCTCTGGGGCTATGGTGATATTGTCAGGTTTTTTGCTGTAAATTTGCTTGGCGCCCCCCACATGTTGATCTCTTTGTGAGGACGTCACTGTATACAGCCATGTTTAAGGAATAGGGACTTAGGCTCTGCCCCTTAGAATGTAGATATAACATTTTCCCCTTGACGAATAAGTATATTATCAGAGGTGTTGACTTCTTAGTTTGGGAGATGATATACCATCACAGTTAGAAATGTGGACGCTAAAGCTAGACTAGTCTGGAGTGAATTCCAACCCTGATAATTCCTGACTGTGTACCCTGGAGAAGTTAGTTAATCTGTCTGTGCTTTAGTTTTCTTATCCGTAATATGGATCTCATAATAGGAACACAGTGAAGAATAAATGAAATAATCTATGGTAGAATTAGTCCTAATTTTATATACTTGATAAATATCGTTGTGATTTTGTAAATAAGCTAGTTTATGTGGAAGGTGTGTGGCAGATGTTATATGAGTATTAGTTTTAAATTGATTTTTTTTTTTTTCCGTAGAGGAAATTTTGTAGAATGTAGTAGGTTTTCTTGGTGATTTGAAGACAGGTGACATGTTGAAGCACCAATTTCAAAAATAAAGACAAAGTAATAGGAAATTCTGGGATCAAAGATATCCTAAACACTGGTATAATATAAAGAGTTGTTATTAGAAGATCAGCAGGTGCAGGGGCTGGGGAGATTCTCAGCTGTGCGTGTTGGCCTCTTTGTTGGTCCAGAGGTTGGTGCTAGTTCTTGGTGGTATTCGTGTTCATTGTCTCCAGAGCTGTAAAGGTCCTTGTGATGTGGACACAGACCTTAGTCCCATTTTTCAGGATTAGTATTTCAAGCTGAGTGAAGAAGGTCATGTGTTTCTGAAGTCATAGTAATGAAGGAAGAAGAGAGACGTGTGGTGTGGACAGAACTGTGTACAGCTCCGTTAAGGGAGGAGAGAGATGGAAGGAAGCAGAAATTCCTTGAAGCTTTGCTTGCAGTGTTCTGGCTTAAAGTCCCTACCCCAGCACTGTGGCTTCAGTGTCCCTCTGGGAAGTGGCTTCCTGGTGAGGTAAAAAGTGTGTCACCAGCTGCTTCTGCAAAACAGATGCACCACGAACTCAGGGGAGTGCTTGTGAGGTGGGAAATCGCTTCTCACTGCTTAATTTAGCTTTAAAAGCACACATATTTTCATGATTACCCCCAGCAGTCTACACCCACCCCTACTCCCGTATACTCTCCAAGTAAGGACCTCTATCAGAGTGTTTTTCAACCTTTTTTTTTTTAACCTCACGGTGCACTTGAACAATAGTTAAACATCTGTAACACACTCAAATTAAAAAGGAAGTTAAAAAAAGAATATACTTATTGTGCTTTGAACTTCTTTTGAAAATAATTTAATTAATGGTCTTTAAAATTTTTCACGGCACATCTAGATCCTCTCATGGCACACCTGTTGAAAATCACCACTCTAGGGACTTATATGTATGGGTATAAATTTTTTTTTTTGCGCACACACAGCGTGCAGAGGAGGGGTAACTGAGATGAAGGAGGAAGGTCAGGGTGATGGTTATACAGATAAACTATGTTAGGTGCAAGCAACAGAAACCCAACACAAGTTGGCTTCAACAGTAATGGAAAAGAACATAGTTTCTGTTGGCCTCAGTGCTGGTTGGGTTCAGCTCCAACCCCTCATGCCAAGACTTTTGGGGGTTCTGATTCTATTTCTGGGTTCTGGCATCCACAGTGTGAACTTTCCCCTAATGCTGCTCTTCATGATGGTGGGTTACTTCACGCTCTGTACCAGGGGCTGTTTGGTAGAAAGAACTTTCTCAGCAGGCCCAGAGGCAAGGTGATTCAGGTTATGTCCCTGTGCTTCCCATCCAGCTCCATGATTTGTGCCACTAGTTAGCTTAGGTCTGACATACATGCTGCAACCCACAGTCTGGGCAGAACCTGAAAACATTTTTGTTTTAAACTATGGAAACGATCAGTAATTTACAGAAGTAAGAAGAGTAAGAGAATGAGGGCTGTGTACTCATTACCCAGCTTGGGTGCAAATTTCCATTAATCATCAGTCCATGCTTCACACAGGGAAGGGATGATCACCCAGACTAAAACAAAGATTCTTATCCAGAAATGGTACAAGTGGAGCTTGGTAAGCTGACCAGAGAGAATATGAAATGAACCCTAGGCAACCAACCACAGTGTTCATTACACAGGTATGAAGGGAGTCCAGCCATTAGGAAGGGTTTGTTTAACACTAATACAATGGTCTGTAGAGGAAGTGTCGTAAACAGTTCCCCTAATTGTTCATGCCTGCCTCTTGGGGAAAGTTGACTAGCATTTTTATTGCAGACCTACCTTCCTTTATGGCTAGGATAACTGTATACATTCTTGTTGAAGCCAGTTATTCATAAATAAGTATTATGACCTTCCTTTCATTTTCAAAATTGATTTGGGTTGGACAGTAAATATGTGATTAACATACTGATCAGTACATGATAGAAAAACACACATTATCCTGACTCCCTGATTTATTTTTATTTTTTATTTTTTTACTCTGTTACCCTGGGTAGAGTGCTGGGGTGTCATAGCTCACAACAAGCTGAAACTCTTGGGCTCAAGCACTCCTCTTGCCTCAGCCTTCCTGAGTGCTTCTTTCTATGGCTCCTTCTCCGTAGGAGGAATGCTAATACAAGTGGCTGTCATGTGAAGTAGGCTGGTTAGACTCAGGTAGTGATGGGGTCTTTGGGAACCTGGAGCACCCATGCACACTCTAAACGCATTTCAAGTTCAGATGTGTGTATAACCCATGCTGGATACATTGTTGGCCAAATTCAGATCATGAGCCCTATGCATGTATCTTCTTTATAGGAAGTTGTTAATGTTCTAGACCCAGAGTAGGCAGGTAGGGCACACAGGTCAAATTCAGCAGTCTGAAGCCTTTGTAAATGGACCATGTATTGTTATTGGAACACAGCCACACCCATTTGTGTACACATTGTCTGTGGCAGCTTTAGCACTGTAGACAGTCGGAGCCTAAAATATTTCCTATCAGCTACTTATAGGAAGTTTGCTGGCCCCCGCCCCCGTTGTAGAATAGTGCTATCCAACAGAAATACCATGCGAGCCAGCAATGCTGGTCCCCCATGTAATTTACAGTTTTCTAGTGGTCATACTAAAAAAGTAAAAAGAAAAGGTGAAATTAAGTTTAATAGTATATTTTATTTCACCTATTATCTCTAAAATAGTATCATTTCAACCTGCAATCAATAAAAAAATTATTAGTGAAATATTTTACCTTTTCTTTTTCCTGCTAAGTCTTTGAAATCCAGGGTGTCTTATACTCTGAGCACATGTCAATTCTGTAGAAGCCACAGTTCAAGTGCTCATTGGCCACAGGTGTCTGTAGCTAGTATACCGGGCACCATGCTTCTAAGGAGGCCCATCCCCAGCATTTCTCTGAGCATACGCCATTCACAGTTCAGTTTTCAACTTCCCTTCGTGTTTTCTTGCACACCCGATGAGTTACTATTCTGTTACTGCTTCCTGAATGTTGCTTTTTTCTGTGAAAGTTGTGTTGAGATGTGAACATGTAGGGGTCGGCTAGGCTCTCAGATGGGGCTCCCACACACACCCTATACTAGCTTTCTAGTGCTCAAAAGTCATTTTTTCTTCAAGAGATTTAAAGTTATCTGTTTGCTATAGATCTTCTGGGTCTGGTAGAATAATCACCAAGCATTTGGAAAGTTAAAAGTTGCAATGCCAGGGTCTTTTTATGCTTCCTCTAGGATATAGTTGTCATGTGTGAAAAATGCATTATGGCAGGATCCATTTGTTGTATTAATCACACCTTTCCTTTGGAGTTGATTTACGGTTCAGTGGGAAATTCTGGAACATGCTTAGTATTAACGTGAGACCATGTCAGTTTATGGAGAATGAGTGGAATGCAGGTTCAAAGTGAAGAATATCAATTCCAAGGCCGGTGGGAGAAAGCCTTTGGTCACTTAAATTCCCCTGGGCTTTTTGTCCTGGAACATCCCTCTGTTGTCTTCTGTGCTGGTTTTCTAGTGTCTTATACACAAAAGCAGAGGAGCAGTGTTAATTCCCTGAACCCACTCACTGTTCAGAGTACTTTCGGGTAACCCTCAGGTCTTTGTTGTTAAGGTTGATGGGCAAGACGTACTGCCCAGAAGCACCTGTCTTCTCTTTTTAGAAAGATGCTAACTTTGAGGGGCAATCTGGGGTTAATAGTCAGAACTAGATTATATCCTCTTTCTTGGGGTGTGAACCTTGTCACCAGAGTAACCCAATGTCTTCAAAAAGGGAGGTAACCTTGAGTGTACGTTTCAAGCTGCCAGACTTGGCTTGCTTTTAGAGTGCCCAAATGGAGTTGGGATGTTCTTTATTCAAAGGGTACCTTGTGATAGACTGTATTCGTCAACCTCTTCTGCCAAGGGGTTAAAATCAGTCTGTCTTCTCAGTGTCTCTGTGTTTAAGGATAGCTGGAAAGTGCTGATGGCCGGCTTTGCTTGCTGGTATGCTCATTCTTTATTTTTACTGCAGGATTTACTGACTTTTTTCCACCTGTCTCTCACTGGCTCTCTTTCTCTCTCTCTCTCTTTCAAAAAAAGAAAATCTTCACTGATATGTCAAAAAGATGAAAAGATGTTGTAAACATACTTTGACTTTTGTTTCTTTGCCCCCACCCCCTTTTAAAAATAGGTCTCATGGCGTCAGGCATTTGCCAGGGCAGCAGTTCTGAAGTGTAGGATTTTCCCTTTCCTAGTGTATAAATGCTAACTCTCTACCCCCCCCCTGCAGACACAGCCATTTCCCCCCCCCCCTTTATTTTTTTGGAGAGACAGAGTCTCACTTTATTGCCCTCAGAGTGCTGTCACATCACCGCTCACAGCAACCTCCACCTCCTGGGCTTAAGCAGTTCTCTTACCTCAGCCTCCTATCTGGGACTACAGGCGCCTGCCACAACGCCCGGCTATTTTTTGGTTGCAGTTTGGCCGGGGCCGGGTTTGAACCTGCCACCTATGCCCTACTCACTGAGCTACAGGCGCCGCCCTGTATTTTGGTTTTAATGATAGCACATTATAAAGAGTTGGGCAGATTCTTCACAATAAAGGTCTGTTGATGCATTTCCGGTTGGCTCCCCGCTTCAGTGGAGACAGGGACACAAGTGCTGGAAACCCGTGGAGGGAGGGAGGACGGACGTGCAACACTCCTGCTCCAGTCTTGCCAGGGCTGACCTTAGTTATTTTAAAAGAGCTCTTTCTTTTGCTCTAAAGCAGGGATTCTCAACGTAGGGGGGGTTTATCCCTGAGGGGATGTTGCAGTGTCTACAGACATTTTAGGTTGTTAACAATAGGACAGGAGCTTGAGCATCTGGCGGGTAGAGGCCAAGGCTGCTAAATGTTTAACAAAGCATAGACAGTCCCCCACAACAAAGAATTTTCTATCCAGAATTGTTAATAGTGCTAAGGTTAAGAAACCCTGCTGTAAGGGATGCTTTCTAAGATCAAACTGTGGCCTGTGTCTGCTTGTCTTTTCATTTCTTTTGCTTTCAAAAAAAAATGCCATATTGAATTAAAATTTACAAAGTCTATTCTTAATAAATTGCCTCTTGATGAAAATCCTAGGTTTACTCTTTCTGAAAATGAGAAAGACAAAAAAAATCAAAGTGACCCCATGGTACAAGTTACCCACTGCTGGCATTTTCCCTCTGAGGACTGTTTTCTGGGTCAGGGTAATTAACACAGCCCAGAAGGTCATGGAGTGGAAGTTAAGGGTGTCACCGATTCAGCCCCAGATGAGCCTCCCCACTGGGATGTATGATGCTATAAACCACAGTTAACTCTCATGTTGTATTTGGTTTCTGATTAGAAGGAAATAAACGAGTGCTCTTTATAATTTTTTCCTAGAGCAAAACTCCTGTGTTGTTTAGCTTAATGTGATTTCTTAGGAAGGCAGACCTGAGACAGTGAGAAGGGAGGGAGCAGAAATTTACAAATCTTGCAGTTTGCAAAGTACGACGTGACCTTTTGTTTTTATATTGTGGACTGTGTTTTTCTATTAAGCCGTCGATCATATTCTCTCTTTGCCCTTTAAGAAAAAGAAAGTGCACACCTCTTTGTGGGTCTGAGTGTGTGGTGACAGCCTTCAGTGGGATGACTGCTAAAGCTCTGGAGGAGGACTTTGGAGCTGATTTATTTTAAATCAACAAATAATGGATGTGCTAAATAGAATTTTGTGTGCCTAGGTTTCTACTAGAACTTGCATACACTTTGTATTTTATATATATATTTTTTTGAGACAGAGTCTCACTCTATTGCCCTTGCGTAGAGTGCAGTGGTATCATAGCTTACAGAAACCTCAAACTCTTGGGCTCAAGTGATTCTCTTGTGTCAGCCTCCCAATTAGCTAGGACTACAGGCACCTGCCACGATGCTTGGCTAGTTTTTCTATTTTTAGTAGAGATAGAGGCTCACTTTGTTCAGCCATGAAGTTTGACTACAAATAGCCATATCCTATAAGGTATATCTATGACCCTTTCCAAAAGGGAATGGGTTGGAATTACATTCTGACACTTAGAAGCTCTGAGACCAGGCATAAGTTATTTAGGGTCTCTCTCTCTCTGTCTGTCTGTCTCTGTCTCTCTCTCTCTCTCTTATTTTTTACGGAGACAGAGTCTCACTTTGTCACCGTGACATCACAGCTCACAGCAACCACAAACTCCTGAGCTGAAGCTATCCTCTTACCTCAGCCTCCCAAGTAGCTGGGACTGAGGCATCTGCCACAGCTCTCAGCTGGTTTTTCTATTTTTAGTAGAGACAGGATCATGCTCTTGAACTCCTGGGCTCCGGCGATCCTCCTGCCTTGGCCTCCCAGAGTGCTGGGATTATAGGTGTAAGCCACTGCACCCAGCCAGTATACCATTATTAGCTTGAGCTCATGATATAGGGAAAACTGAAATAATATTTCAGTGTTATCATTTTGGTATTTTAGAATGGGGGGGACAGCGAGAGGGGGAGAGAGAGAGAGAGAATCATAGCAAGCATACTTGAGGGAATGATCGTAGGATGAACTTGTTGGGAAGTAATGGTGTTGGGGAAACAAAGTGATGTTTCTGTATCTAGTGATCCTGCAGATCAGTCAGGGCAAGTGCTTCTAGGCAGAGGCTGTGTGGAATAATTCAAAGGGTGTTTGTAAGGGATGGGTTAAAGACTTCATCTCACCATCATCCTCGTCCAAGTTCTAGTACCCACGCCCTGTCTGTTGTGTGGCTCATTATAGATGCAGGGAGTGGAAAATTGAATTTAATGATTAAGTCCCTGAATTGTGGGTATTCATATGGTTTTTGTGCTTCTGGGTTTACAATGCATCTTAATGAATATCCTTTTTTCTTCCTAAATTATCTCCAAAAAGGCGATAGTATAGTTAGTGGGTTGTGTTGGTTAGGTCTATGGACAACAAGAGGAAGAGAGGTGACAAAAATAGGTTCCCAGAGGCCCCCAGCTAAATCACAGGGTGGTAATTATTCTTTAAATACTAAAATAAAGTTTTACCTGTTAGAAGCCTCATAAAACCACCGTCCACCATGTGTCTGATTTTGCTGTTGATGTAATTTTAGGAAATCAAATGAACTGAGATTGAAATTAGGTTTTATTCTCAGTGGCTTCTGTACCCCTCTAAGTTCTATTAGATTTAATAGGAGTTTTGCAGGTGGAAACACAGCAGGACCACAGCTTTTATCACTTCAAAGAGCAGGCCCTCCATAAACAGAGAATACAAAATGATGCCTTTTATCTTGTCGTTTAAAAATTCTTTATTTTCCGCACCCAAGTTATTTGTCACATGGAAGGAGAGGACAGTTCTGGATTTTGTATTTTGAAAAAGAGAAGGGGAAGCCATTCAAATTCCTATTAAAGTGAATTGGATGAGCCGCACACCACTTTCTAATTTCTGAGAAGACTTGTAAATCAGAGGGAGAGAGGGCATTCTACCATTGGTCAAAGGAAAAATGGAAAATTTAATCATTTGTCGAAGATTAATAAGAAAGGATTACTGCTCTGAGAGTCTCTGACTTGGTGAGCCAGTACATTTTGAAGTTCATCAGACTTATAAGCAGATAGAGAGTTTAATTAAAGTTACTTGTCATTACTCAAGTTTGCCCCTTCTCTGTCTCTGGGCCAGGTGTGTGGTATGCTGATGACATTGTCAAAACTTGGCCCTGAGAACTGCGCGTTTTTTCTTTTATTCTTTCCCTGTTCTTCTTTCATCATGTAGAAACTAACATATGTTTTTAAATTGTAATCAATTCTGTGTTTCGATTCTTGATGAATAGAAGTCCCAGTGGGTAGCCAGGTTATATATATATTTTTTACATTTTTTTTTTAGCTGATAATGATTCAAGATGTTGAGTTGGTGAGTTTCCAAGGATTCCCAAGAATCCTGGGAAATAACTAATATATATATGGAGATATATACACACACACTATAAATAGACACATATATGCACATGTGAAATACCATCTTGATAACAGAAGCATGTGTGTGTGTGATTATATATGTATACATATTTATATATTAATATATGAGTAATATTGAATCTTATCAGGATGATATTTTATCCGACTCTGAACTATGTATGGAGATAGTTTATACCATTCTTATAAGCAAAACCTTTTCCTTCCTTTCTGTTCCTGCAAAGAATCCTGGAGAAAGTGACTTTGTCTAGGAGACTGCATTTTTGATCTTGTGCAGAGTTAGGAGGACTCTGACAGATGGTTCAACAAAGGCTCAAAGACTCAGGCATCCTGTACCCCTGGTGCTTCTGTTAACACCTGTTTATCAGATTATTGAAGGGCAGGCTGCTTTCCTCAGAATGTGCTGCTACTCCTGACTTCATGTAATCCTAACCAGGCCTGGCCCTGATAGCATCACACAAACAGAATTCTCAGCAGGCACCACTAAAAGTCATAGAATGGATCCCTTAGGATCAAGCCTTTTGTGTTGATATAACCGAATCATCACAGAATGTGATGGAGACCTAATCATCACAGTCTGAAGCTTTTCAAAATTGCAGTTGTTGGAAACTAAAGCCAGAAACTATGGGAAAATCCACTGATTTTTTTTTGTCTGGTTATTTTTAAATGAACAAGTTACACAGGTGTTAGCCGTTCAGATGTGGAGTGACCTGGGATCCAGTGGTTACCAAATCTTGAAGCTCCAGACATGCCTGCTGAGCTTTCCCATGTGGCACCCACCTCTATTTTTTAACTGTGAAATTTCTCTATACATTTTTCATCTAACCCAGATAATTCTTACACAGGTGGTTCCTTGGTCCAGTTTCATCCTCATTATAACCTTCCTGGGCTGGAATCAATTTCTTTCGAGTGTAAGCCATTTAAATTCCATAATATGATATTGGATGTAAAAGCAGATTTAATTATGTAGGACAGACCATCCTTTTCACAAAACATACAAAGATTTCCAGTTAGGCCTGAAATCTTTGGAATGTATATTGCGTCGGGCACAAATCCCGTGGCCTAGATAATACTGAATCAAACTCCTCCCTTTCCTGCCCTCCCACATAGAAGTTGGCCAGGGTATCTTGGTGAAGGTTATTCTTAAAACCAACCCTGTTGTACAAATCTGGCAGTGAAAAAGGTTCAAACTTGGGTCCACTCCTAATGGAGACTTTTGATTCAAGTACTTTAAAATTTAGACCTTTTGTATCACAGTTGATGAAAACTGAGGTGTAATATACCATTTAAAAGTTTAAAATTATTGGCTTGGTGCCTATTGCTCAGTGGTTAGGGTGCCAGCCACATACACTGAGGCTGGCAGGTTTGAACTGGGCCTGGGCCTGCTAAACAACAAGGACAACTAAACAATAAAAATAGCCAGGCATTGTGGTGGGTGCATAGTCCCAGCTACATGGGAGGCTGAGGCAAGAGAATCACTTAAGCCCAAGAGTTTGAGGTTGCTGTGAGCTGTGACACTATGGCACTCTATCGAGGGTGACATAGTGAGACTCTCTCTCAAAAAAAAAAAATTTTTTTTTGAAAAAAATTATTTCTACTGAACCTGTTGGCTTTTTTGATACCTAGTATGTATGTGACCTTGTGCCAGGTAACTTACCCTAGACACATTTTGTTTCTTTTTCTGCAAAATGGGGGTAGACCCATAGACCTATATAGCTATTGTAAGCATAAGAAAAAAAAATGTGGGAAGTATTAGCTCTTGTGTTTTCACAGAGTAAAGGCTTATGAAGTGCTGTCTCTGATTATTATGAGGAGGGGTGGCAGGGAACCTGACAAAGTGAATAAGCAGCAACAGACTTTACCTTTGTCAAGAGCTTGCAGCCTCAAATTTGGGGTAAGGTGTAATTGTATTACCACAGTACAGTTAGGAAGGGCCGAAACTCTAAGGGAAGAACAAATGGTTTCCCTGTTTTCAGAGGAGGATGTCACTACTGATGGCTTTTTGCTGCTTCCTGAAGGGAAGCATTGCACATGAGACAACTTTCTGAACTGAGGCCACAAGGGAATGACCTGAAGGAGTGGGACACAAGAAGAACCAACTGTAGTAGGAAATGATACGCAGAAATAGTGTCTGGCAGGATAACCCGGAAGTAGTGATCAAAAAGCGTGGGGCTCTCTGGAGAGACACTGCATTTGAGTTTTTGTTCTGCTTATTTCTGTAAAATGGAGTCATAACTGTTGTAACACTGCCCGTCGTAGGCTTGGACGCGGTCAAGTGTGTACATATTGTGCTTTCAGGTTATCTGGCACATTGTAACCTTAAAAAGAGAATAAATAGTTACTCTATTCATGTGAAGAGAATAGAAAGATATAAACTGAAAATACAGATGTGGACCACAAAAGGAAAGCATTTTAATCCTGAGCTCTGAGGAGTTTGGATTTTATTCACTTGACGGTTGGGAGCCAGGGAAGCTTTTTGACCAGGTACATTGACTTTGAAGCTTTGTGCTCTCACGATTTCAAGATAATTCAGCAGAAATAGAACAATTTCTCCTCTACTCCTTTCGTTCTTGTCAAGATGCCTGAACTTTCCCAGAAGCCCTATCACACATTTCACCTAGGGGTGGGTCTGGGCCTACTCTATTGCTGCAAAGGGAGGCTGGGGCAGTGTTTAGCCTGTTGAGCCTCCGAGCTGGAAGTGGGCTCTGTGTGCACAACACAAATGGCTCTTGGCTTGTGGCCAGGCAACCGGAGATACCTGCATTGGGAGCATAATAGCATGTTGGAACCCAAAGTGTACTCTATAGGGAGTACAGGGGAAAATAAAAACAATCTACTGATAAAGAGAATACAGGAAGGGGCAGAGGTTTTGCATGAAAAGCTGGTGAATTCAGTTCTAGAGACAGAGTTCAGGGTGCAAGTGGGATATCCAGAGGAAGTGACCCATAGGCAGGAGTAATTAGGATTAGAATGTAGGACTTGAAATATTGATTTGGGACTCCTTTTGCTTAGAAAGTTGCAATGAAACTCTTAAGAATTCTGAGTAAGGAAAAATTAGAAAAGAATGGACAGTAACCAAATAACAAGTCTTGGAGAATTATTTCTTTTTAGGGGTCCTGCTTAGCAGTGAGAGGGCCAAGTGGTACCTTATTTAATAACATTTAAACTTCTATAGCACTTCTAGAGGCATCTGACCTGAGTCAAAGCAGTAATGTACTTGTGATAAAAACCAGGATGAAAGACAGATTCTGAGGTCTCCACTGCCGGCTACCTGACTCCCACCTCTCCTGGACAGAGATCTCCCCCTGGCTTTGTCGGTATAGTTCAGTTGTCCCTTCTATGGCCTTTGATTGGGAAGTAACAAAGACCCAAATAAGCAAATTAGAATAAACAGGCATTTACTATACATAATTCAGGACAAATGGAGAAATCTGGTCCCCAGGAATGGCTATAAAGATGGCAGCTGAACTTTTTGTTCAGCTTCACTTCAGTGTTACACCATCAAGGTGATGCCACAGAGAATGGGTATCTGATTGGCCACCTGCCAGCCAATAAGAGCGAGGGAATGAGAGGCTATCAGTAGGAGTGCAGGGCAGGGCGAATTTGGCAGCCCAGGTGCAGTTGACCTGATGATGGTTCATGTGTGACACCCCTCCCTGTCGTAGCTCTGCAGCCCCTTTACTGTGTGACACTGTTGTGTTCCCATTTGGGCCAACTGTGGACATCTCAGTGCCTGCTTGACTTTGGGCTGGGGGTCTGTGATTCTCCTTGGTCAGTGGACTGTCCTTGAAGGCATGTGAATAGAAGGCTTGAATGTGCTTGCCTGGCTTTATTTGACCCCTCTGCTTCTGTGGTCTGCCATGAGAGAAGCATGCCCCAAATCCATAGGTAACTGCAGGTCCCAGGATGAGAGATGCATGGGGCTTCCTGGTCCCAACTTACAGCTTAACTCTCAGTCACCCAGCACATCCAAATACCAGTAAAAAAGGAGTAAATGTCTGTGGTTACCCCAGGTCTTCTGCTTCCCCGTGGTCATACAGGCCTAGTGAAAACATGACCTGTTCAGCAGATGAGTTGTCTAAGGTATCTGCTCTTCTACCAGAAAGCTGAGAGAAAAGACGAGGTAGTGGGAAGGACTGAGTCGTGTTATCTACCCTCCTTTTAACCAAAGCTGAATTTCAGTGAACTGTCCTGTTTTGATCACGTCCGCATCCATCTGCTTTTCCATAGAAAAAGTTAGCATTCATATTCTGATTAACAAAGGTAGCGTACATTATGAGACTTAATTTAAAGGTGTAATCAGCTATGTCAGTCAGATAAGGTAAAAAATAGTACTGTGGACGGTTTCCAAATTCCCACAGGCTTAAAATATAAAAATTCCCTCTAGAGTGCTGACAGCACACCTTGCCTATTATTACAGCTCAAATTTTGTTTTGTTCCTCTGCCAGTACCAGAATATCATTAGGTTACAAATCAGATCTAATGGTTTAGATTATTGTTCATCTTGAGCTCTGCGCTTTCTCTCCATTAGTTGTGGCATAACAGAAATAATTTAATTTATTAGTAGGCTTGTCTTCCAATAAAAAAAGAAAAAAAACCCTTTTATTTCAAAATGTGCTTGAGGACATAGTGGAGAGAACCAGGAATCTATTCTCAGTGTCTATAGGAGGATAAAATTGCTAAAATATAACAGGTTTAAAGATGTGTATATTTTTGGCAGGAGGAAGAGAGGCTTGTACCCTGCTAATGTGCATCCATGCTGCAAAGAACCAGGTTTTCCTGCAACTCCTTGTTGGTAGCTGTTGTTGATTTTTATTTATATTCATTTATTTATTTTTTTAGGGTCAAAACGCAATTTAAGATTTGTTGTCTGGGGGTAATTGAGCAGTGGTGCTCACATTTATTCATTCTCTTTATCAATCTGTCTGCCATTCAAGAAATACTCTCTGCTTTTCAGGGCATGATCAATTTTTCTTTTGTATAATACATAATAATCTTTCACACAGGTTGAAGATTATCCAATATGAGTATATATACATTTTTACAGTATAATGAAAACCTGCCAATTTAAAGTCAGATTTGTTATTTAATTTTCCAAGTTTCCATATAATGTCTCCATTAGTTGCCTTCCACAATAGAGGTTGAGTATCATTCCAAGCAGACAGGTTTTGCCTTTGCAAAGCCAAACTAAATTCAGACTCACCATTACGTTTCTTAGGTTTCCTACATACTCATTTAGCTGTCTTCCACAGTAGAAATTCAGAAGGGGCAACAAGACCAAGAAAAAAAACTGCTCCTGGTCTTTAAAGAAGTCTGCATGCTTCAAGCCTTCTTTTATATCTACCCTTAGTAGGCCTGCCCGTGTTGGGCCAGCGCTCCAGTTATTTTGGTGATGCAGATACGAGTATGGGAAGTGATGGAGCACGTGGGGGCAGAGAGAGATGGTGTGAACAACTGTTTTGCTGATTTGATGAATATTGAATGAGCACCCACTGGTTTAGGATGGTAGATTCATCTCAATGTGCATAACTGCGTCTAGGGTCGTAAATGCCCCCATGCTTTATGGAGACATTTAAATTTTAAATCCTATAAACAGTATTGTTAAATTCAATGAATAATTGCTTAGATTATCTGAAACAGGTTCCCATCCTTTATTGTTGGCAACGACCAGTATCTTGAGAATCTGGGACAAATGAATGAGGTAGAACAATGAAGATCCTCTAGTGTCCTGTGTTGTGTGGGCCTCAACTTCATGGTGGAGGATGGGGTTTGAGGCTTCAGTGTGTAGTGTGTGTGTGTTTGTACTGGTTTTTTTGGTAACCATCATAGCTTGAATAATTCTGGGTGCCTTTACTATAATGATAATACTTGTAGCAGTAATTATCATTTGTGACACAAAAGCTGTCTTCCTGGCTCTTTCATTGAGCACCTTTGTTTTTCTTTTTGAGACAGAATCTCCCTTTGTCACCCTGAGTAGAATGCTGTGGCATCATCATAGCTCACAACAATCTCAGACTCTTGGGTTCAGACGATCCTCATGTCTCAGTCTCTAAAGTAGCTGAGATTACAGGCACCCTCCACAATGCCCAACTGATTTTTCTATTTTTAGTAGAAACACAGTCTTGCTCTTGCTTGGGCTGATCTTGAAATCCTGAGCTCAAGCCATCCACTTGCCTTGGCCTCCCAGAGTGCTAGGATTACAGCCATGAGCCACAGCATGCCTGGCCTCCTGGATCATCTTATTTGCTTTATCGTAAACAAACTTATGAGTGGGCTGTTAATATTCTCCTGTGATGAAAGAAACACAGTCTCAAAGTGATTTCTTGATGTCCTAAACATTTATGTAATACTCTAATGTGTGTTTTTCGCACGTTACCTTCTTACAAAAACCTTGAGATACTATTCTTATAATGAGGACACTAAAGTGGAAAAAGTTAAGACACCTGACCAAAGCCACACTTGTTAGTAAGTGGGTGAGCAGGATTTGAACTGGCTCTTCTGCTCTCTTGGTTAAGACTTGGTGCATTATTGCACCTCTTAGGTGAAAGAACAGACTCAAGGACAGGCTTTGCTTGTTTCTAACAGAGAGCAAATCCACCAGGAGACCAATTTCTAGGGGTAACTTGCTCTGTGAATATCTGACTTACTGTAGTTCAACTTCTCTTTAGTAGCCCCATATATCTTCTGCTTGTTTTTTGTTTGTTTATAATTTAAGATCTGCTCATAAGATTTTCTCAGACCTCAGGGAACTATGAATTACATGCAAGGCTGCTTAAAATGCTATGGCGCCTCTTCTTTATTTTATGTATAAGTCAAAGAAGAAAAAACATGTGTTAAAACTTCGGTGACCTTATAGGGTGTCTCTCTTGCTTCCCATCTCTAGCTCACCTTTCCCATCCTTTTATTCATCTGAGGTAACTGGGCGGGGCTCAGGAGAATAAATTTCATGGCGTGCCTCCTTTGGGCCAAGCATATTCCTAAATGCTTTGCATAGCTGGTCTCGTTTACCCTGGCAACAACTCTTTTGGGGAACCAGTAGTTTTTATTCCTATTTCATTAATAAAAATACTGAGGCTTAGGCTGGCCAGTGGTGGAGAAAGGATTGAGATTCCCACCTGCCTTCTTTGAATCCAGTGCCTTTTCCCTACTGCAGGCCTGCTTCAGACTCAGGTTTTGTGTGACCTGCCTGCTAATTAGGTCATTAATGGTTGCTGCTTTCTCAGATTTAGTTTCGTTTATTATTAGAAGTAATCCCATTGTTTCATTTTGTTGTCTCAATTGGCTATAACCCTGTTTCCAGTGTAGTCTTAGAGATGGAATACATTATTACAGGGATAACCATTCCTCAGTGTCATCTCTCATTTGAGCTAATCAGAGAATACGCGCTTATATATTGGCAAGATTGTAGGAACCCACACGATGGGGCTTCATTGTTTTACTGAGCAAAAGGAGTTTATCCATTCTTTACTGCAAGTGCTTATTGAGAACCATATTGCTCTATAGTCGCAGTGATTACCAAGCAAGATGAAAGATATAGTAGCCGTTTATTAGATTAAGGGAGGCCCGTGCATTCATCCAATAAATATTTATAAAGCTCCTGTTACATGCTGGGCACTGTTGTAGGTACGGGGAGTACAGGCGTGAACAAAGGAAATCAGCATCCTGATTGGCCCTAGAAATGTAACGGTGTTTGGAAATTTTAGAATGGACTTCTCACCATTTTCATTTTTATTTCATTGTAGGTTATTTTATTAGCTAAAATCATTGACTAGTGGCCATCTTCAACCCATGAAAATATTTCTATAAATGAAGATCGCTTTCTAGCAGAGCTGGTTAAAAAAGCTTTAGGATGACGGGTGTTCCTTGCCTGCTGCTCTTCTGTGTTTGTTATGAAATCTGTGAGATGACATCAAGATCACCTCATCAAGCCCCCACATTTATGACAGGAAGAAATTGAGACCCAGGATGAAGTATAAACAGCACGGCAACTCCAGCAGAGTAGGGGTTTTGACATGTTGCTGTTTTGTGTCTCAGCACTCCTAAAGGGAGTTTCAAAACCTCAGAAAAAGCACTAAACTATTAACTGGGCCCCATCCAGCGGCTAGGCAGTTAAGCTCTGCCGGTTCTTAAGGGCTTGAGGGCCAAGAAATCGTGGACATCTTTTCCCCAGGAAAATGCCCATAGCCATGTATTTTTAATATTGTTTATGCAGTCTTTGAAAACTGATCAGATAGAGACCCGGATGGCAGTTTTTGCAGTGTTTGTTTTTTGGAGATAGAACGTTATTCTGTCACTTAGGCAACAGTGCCATGTCATCGGCCTAGCTCACAGCAACCTCAGACTCCTGGGCTCAAGCAATCCTCCTGCCTCAGCCTCCCCAGTAGCTGGGACTACATGTAACTGTTACAGTGCTCAGCTAATTTTCTCTTTTTTTTGTACAGACAGGGCCTCACTCTTGTTTAGGCTGTCTGGAACTGATGAACTGAAACAATTCTTCTGGCTCTGCCTCCCAGCGTGCTAGGATTACAGGCAGGAAACACTGTGTCCAGCCTTCTCACAGTGATTTGGTGAGAGATTATGAAAGGTTGGTTGAGGGTGACTCTGGGAGAAACAAAGAGAAGTGACCTGATTTGAAGACTTTGTTGAGACAGAATTGATACCTCATTGGGCTAATGAGAACCAGTTTCACTTGTAAGTAATTTAGAAATGTAGTTTTTTTGCTGGAGATAATTTATTGATAAAATTAAATTAAGTGCTATGAAGCTTGTTGGTAGATACCCAAGGATTACAGTAATCAATTCCTTTTTATTTGTATATATGTTATGATACATTGACAACGAGCTATTGGTAATATAAAAGTACTGCCACATGTTTAAAATTTGAATCCTAAAAACTTTTATATGAAGAAAGTGGTTGAAAAAATTTACAGAAAATATTGTTAGGTGGAAGGTTTTGATTTTGGTTTTGAGATATTTTAATGTATCTGTTAATATTTCCTAAAAAAAATAAAATGTTTAGTTGCGTTTTTGGCTTCAGAATCGTTATAATTTGCATTGCCAGTGAATTCTGAGAAGACAACACCAGCAGACACCTTTTTAGAAGTCTGAGATTCCTTCATGAAAAAAAATAAAGTAGGAGAGTTAAACTGTAAAATTATAAAAAATATCTGCAACAAAACCATGTTATAAGATATCCCCATCAATCTCAAACTATGTGTGGATTAGACAAACCACTGACAGTTACGAGACCTGGGTGAAGAAATGGAAGGGCTGCAGATCGCAGGGACTGATGGGCGGTGTGGTGGGTGTGGTGGGTGTGGTGGGCCCATCTGTGGTGTATGTTGAGGCCCCCAGGAGTGGTTCCCCACGACAGCCAGTTTCTGGATGAGGTCAAAAACCCTGCAGTGGAGTGAGATCAGGTGATGACAGGGTTCTATCATGTACCCAACTAACAAACCAGAGCTTCCTTGTAAGGTGAAACTTGTCAATGGGAGGAACTGCTGGGCTTAGAACCCGCATTGAGCAAGTTGGGGGCAGTGAGAATGATCAGATGAAAGTGTGGGTTTGAAAAGATACATCTTTCTTCTTCTGAAAGCAGAGGATCACTCTTTTTGGAATTACTCTGTGAAAACAGTAAAAGTGGCTGATGTAAATACGTGTTTGTAGGTAGGAAAGCTGAACCATAATACATGCCCCCATCCCTGTTTGGGAGTGTTTGTTTTACATTAAAAAATGAGCACAAGAACAGGGTTATAGTTAAATCCTATGGGAGAGTTAGGAGAAGTACTCATAAAAGAGCTGAGAAGCATATACCTGGTATTTTAAAATGAGACAGAAATACTAAGAACCTAATAGATGGTATGAAAGAGTATTGTACATTAGTTTTAGAGAAACACAACAATGAAGATTTGAAAATAAAAATGGCAGAATGCAGGGAAGAAGTTGAAGTAAAAGAAAACACTATTTTAGAAGTTAAGAGTAAATGTAAAAACATGCAAGAACAAGTAAACACAGTTGCTAATATTTTAAGAAAAATAGAGGAAGAGGAGGGGATGGAACATTTTAATAATCTAAGAGGTGGCCAGGAGTGGTGGCTTGTGCCTGTAATCCTAGCACTCCGGGAAGCTGAGGCAGGTGGATTGATTGAGCACAAGAGTTCGAGGCCAGACTGAGCAAGAGCAAGACCCTGCCTCTACTGAAAGTAGAAAAATAAACTACGCATTGTGGAGGTGCCTGTAGTCCCTACTATTTGGGAAGATGAGGTGAGAGGATTGCTCAAGCCCAAGAGTTTGAGGTTGCTGTGAGCTATGCTGTCATGGTACTCTACCTAGGGAGACTGAGTAAAACTCTGCCTCAAAAAAAAAAAAAATCTAGGAGAAAGGTAATCAGGAAAAGATTTGAGACAAAGTTGTAGAGAAGTGACAGGAGTGGTGGCTCATGACTATAGTCCTAGCACTCTGGGAGGCTGAGGCGGGTGGATTGCCTGACCTCACAGGCTGGAGACCAGCCTGAGCAAGAGCAAGACCCCGTCTCTACTAAAAATAGAAAAACTGAGGCAAGAGGATCCCTTAAAACCAAGTTTGAGGTTGCTGTGAGCTATGACGCCAGAGCAGTCTACCAAGGACAACAAAGTGAGACTGTCAAAAAAAAGATTGTATAGAAGCTACTTAAAGGAGAACCAAAATGTATATGATAATACTCCTTGAAGAAGAAATTGAAAATAAACATTAAAAAACCACATAAAAAACCGCAAGAAAGGTGCCAGACACAATGGCTCATACCTGTAATTCAAGCACTCTGGGAGGCAAGGTGGGTGAATGGAGTGAGCTCACGAGTTTGAGACCAGCCTGAGCCCAGAGCAAGACTCTGTCTCTTAAAATGAACATGCACACACACACACACACACAACCAAAAAAAGCCAGGGTTTGTGGGGGAACCTGTAGTACCAAGTACTTGGGAGGCTGTGGCAAGAGAGTTACTTGAGCTCCAGGAGTTTGAGCTTGCTATGAGCTGTGACTTTATGGCACCTGATTGAGGGTGCCAAAAATAAAAAAGTAAGAAAAATATTAAAATGAGAGTCCTTAAAGTTAAAAAGGGTTGCTGTGTTCCTTAGAAAATTATCTCAAATCATCTTAAATCATCTCTGAGACGCAGTATAGTAAAAATGCATCATTAACAAAAAGAAGGTAAAGCCTTTGAGCATCGCAGCAAAAAGACGTTATTACTGTAAGGGAAGGAAAACTGGATTTTTGTAAAACCTCCCCTTTTTTTTATTTTGACAGTAGTTAGTGGAGTATGATGTTGAAGAAATTTAAGCAAAAAAAAAAAAATGTGAGCCATGAATTTAATAACTAAGCTGATCTTCACATATAAAGTAGTAGACGATTGTGAATGTGCCGGAGGTTGGGCAATATTTTAATATTTTTCCTGTAAGTTCATTTTGGAAAGAACTAGTAGGTAACAAGCTTCATGCATTGTCAAGGCTTGGAGAAGCATTGATGATGTGAACATAAGTTGATAACCAAATGACTGATGCAGGCCTTTTCTCTTTTTTAGAAGTATTTCAGCTATTAAGGCCAGTGTTTTGTGTTTAAGAGTCGTAAATGAAGGGGGAGTGGCTGGGAGTCTGGAGGATGACTAGAAATAAGTTAATGGGTACAGTGGGTACCCATTATTTGGGTGACGGATACACTGAAAGCCCTGATTTCACCACTATGCATTGTATCCATGCAACAATATTATATTTGTACCTCATGATTATTTTTTCAAGACAGAGCCTAATTCTGTTGCCGTGGGTGGAGTGCCGTGGTATCATAGCTCATAGCAACCTCAAACTCTTGGGCTTGAGCAATCCTCTTGCCTCATCCTCTCCAGTAGCTGAGACTACGGGCACTTCCATAATGCCTAGCTTATTTTTCTACTTTTAGTAGAGGTGGAGTTTTGTTCTTGCTCAGGCTGATCTTGAACTCCTGAGCTCAGGCAATCCACCATATCCAGCCACCCTCATGTATGCATGTATGTATGTATCTATCACACATCTCACAGCAACCTCAAACTCTTGGGCATAAGTGATTCTCTTGCCTCAGCCACCTAAGTAGTTGGGACTATAGGCACCTGCCACAATGCCCAGCTATTTTTAGAGCTGAGGTCTTGCCCTGTTTCAAACTCTTCTCCAACCTGTGACCTCAGGCAATTCACTGTCCTTGGCCTCCCAGAGTGCTAGGATTACAGGCGTGAGCCACCACGCCAAGCCTATTTATTACTTCTTTTTATTTTTTAGAGACAGAGTCCTCGGTAGAGTGCGACGGCATCACGGCCCAAAGCAACCTCTAACTTCTGGGCCTAGGCGATTCTCCTGCCTCAGCCTCCCCAGGAGCTGGGACCACTGGCACCCGCCACAATGCCTGGCCATTTTTTGTTGCAGTGTGACCTGGGCTGGGTTCAAACCTGCCACCCTCAGTATATGGGGCCGGCGCCCTACCCAGTGAGCCACAGGCGCTGCCCTGTTTATTACTTCTTGATAGAAGTATACAACACTACTTCATAAAGTGGTTCTGCCAAGAAAATGTAGAACTTTGATCAAACTTTTAGATTACCATTTTGGAGGAAACAAATTGAAATACCTGTTAAATGACATGACTGGGATGCAGTCAGCAAAACTGGCAAATGCAGATCAAGGGAAACTTTGTACAGCAAAGGGAGTAAAATTTACTTTGCCCACAGGGTAAAAAGAGAGACAGGAGGAATGTATGGGTCTTCTTTGAATCCTGATTGAAGCAAACGACCTGTAAATGGAAAAATTACAACACAATTGGGAAATTGTGAATATTGGATTTTAAGGAATTGATAATTCATATTTTTTTTGTGTGTGTTTTCATGATACTGTGGCTTTTATTATTGATAATTTAAAAGAATGGATAGGGGAAAAGTTTTCTGTGACCAATTAGTGAGCGTGAGATGCTGAATAAACTCATAAGACATTCTAGTAGATGTCATTACGTAGGGTATTCCAGAGAAACAGAACCAGAAGGAGATATATAAAGAGAAATTTATTATAAGGAATTGGTTTCTATGAATAGGGAGACTGAGAAGTCCCATGATTTGCCCTTTGTAAGCTATAGATCCAGGATGGGGTGGATTCTCATCTGATTCTGAGGCCTGAGAAAACTGATGTCCCAGCTCAAACACTCAGGACAGAGTGAGGGTGAATTGTCCCTTCCACTGCTTTTTTGTACTATTCTGGCTCTCAGGGGATTGGATCATGCCCACCCACATTAAGAAGGGCCATCTGGGGCTCAGCGCCCGTAGCACAGTGGTTATGGCACCAGCCATGTATGAGGATGGTGGGTTGGAACTGGACCTGGGCCAGCTAAACAACAATGACAACTGAGGAGGGCGCCTGTAGTCCCAGCTACTTGGGAGGCTGAGGCAAGAGAATCACTTGAGCCCAAGAGTTTGAGGCTGCTGTGAGCTGTGATGCCATTGCCCTTTACTTAGGGTGACATAGTGCAACTTGGTCTCAAAAAAAAAAAAAATAGGGACATCTGTTTTACTCAGTCTACAGATTCAATTGCTAATGTCTAATCTTGTCCAGAAACACCACCATTGTGGGTGTGCACACACTCCCAGAAGTAACATTTAACCAGCTATCTGCGCCGCGCCACCCCCCGCGCGCCCCCCCCCCCCCCCCCAGACATCATACATTGTAATAGAAAACACCCCTTTTACAATTTCTTATTCCTTTTGTTCTTATGGTGATAGTTGTCAAGCACTAATTTATTGGGGTTGAATCAATGTGATCATCAAAATGGAAAAAGCATTTTACTGCCAATAGTTGGAGTTCCTGGCTTCTGGGGGTTGATTGTTCAAGGAACAGCTCGTGGTTCTCCTTTGGGGTTCCTTTTTTGCACTTCTCTGTTACTGTGGGGGGAAAATCCATGTGAGATTTCCTCGGTTTCTCAGCCATTCTGGAGAACTGGATTACTTGTTCCCTCTAATGCCTTTATTGGAAATGATGGTTTTTGATGCACTGTGAACATTTATGTTTTTTTTTTTTTTAAACTGCTGGGCTTAGGTGATTCTCTTGCCTCAGCCTCCTGAGTAGCTGGGACTACAGGCGCCTGCCACAATACCTGGCTTATTTTTTTGTTGCAGTTTGACCAGGCTGGGTTTGAACCTGCCACCTTCTATATATGGGGCCCGCGTCCCACCCAGTGAACCACAGGCGCTGCCCAACATTTATACTCTTTTCTTTACACTAAGTATTTCAAGTAGTCGCTTTCCTTAACCAGAGCTTTTATCACGCTGTGTTTATTATGGACTTTGTCCACACTTTACATTTCACCTCAGCGTAGATTTGCCCAAGCCATTGACAGCTACTACTTTAGCCTTATGAGTCTGAATATTTTTCAGTAATAATTAGTGACAACAACCACAAAATTCTATTAGTTATGATCATTGCTCACTGGGATGCTCTTGTCAGGTTGACAGAAAAGTAGGTTAACATTTTTTGTGTTATTTAATCCTTTGGGGGAGGTAGCTTTTTTTTTTTTCCATTTTGCTGCCTGAGGACTGAAACTTAAATGATAAGTGACATGCATCCCCAGAGCTAAGAAGGGAGAGTGGGGATGACTCTAAGGGTACAAGACAGAAGCAGACGGAGAGGGGAGAGACCAAGTGGGTAAAGAGGAATTGAGGGTGGAAAGGGAGGAGTTGTGAGACTTTAATAGGGAGGTGAGTGATGGTGACACCCAGTGTGGTCACCACAGAGAACAATAGGGAGGTGAGTGATGGTGACACCCAGCGTGGTCACCACAGAGAACAATAGGGAGGTGAGTGATGGTGACACCCAGCATGGTCACCACAGAGAACAATAGGGAGGTGAGTGATGGTGACACCCAGCGTGGTCACCACAGAGAACAATAGGGAGGTGAGTGATGGTGACACCCAGAGTGGTCACCACAGAGAATAATAGGGAGTGATGGTGACACCCAGTGTGGTCACCACAGAGAACAATAGGGAGTGATGGTGACACCCATTGTGGTCACCACAGAGAACAATAGGGAGGTGAGTGATGGTGACACCCAGTGTGGTCACCACAGAGAACAATAGGGAGTGATGGTGACACCCAGAGTGGTCACCACAGAGAACAATAGGGAGGTGAGTGATGGTGACACCCAGTGTGGTCACCACAGAGAACAATAGGGAGTGATGGTGACACCCAGTGTGGTCACCACAGAGAACAATAGGGAGGTGAGCGATGGTGACACCCAGCATGGTCACCACAGAGAACAATAGGGAGGTGAGTGATGGTGACACCCAGCATGGTCACCACAGAGAACAATAGGGAGGTGAGTGATGGTGACACCCATTGTGGTCACCACAGAGAACAATAGGGAGGTGAGTGATGGTGACACCCAGCATGGTCACCACA
>CAUYQV010108912.1:0-47035 GCA_963574575.1 Galagoides demidoff
TGGTCCCAGCTACTTGGGAGGCGGAGGCAGGAGACTCGCTTAAGCCCAGGAGTTGGAGGTTGCTATGAGCTGTGATGCCATGGCACTCTACCCAGGGGGATAGCTTGAGGCTCCGTCTCAAAAAATAAATAAATAAATAAACTAGATCAAACCTGAGTTGATACTATTCAAGAGTGGCAGGAGGGAAAACGAAAAAGGAGGAGATGAGTATGAGACATGTTTTGAAGGCAAAACAGAGATGTGTGGCAATTGACTAGATTCAGAAAGAGAAGGAAAAAGCAAGGACAAGAATCTGGGAATTGAGAGACAAAGAAAAAAAAAAGTCAGGGATTTGCTGTCTGGGAAGCCAGGAAAATAATAATGCCTACAAGATTAGGAGGAAGGGGCCAGGTGCAGTGCCTCATGCCTGTAATCCTAGCATTCTGGGAGACAGGCCAGTGGTTTGCCTGAGCTCAGGAGTTCAAGACAAGCCTGAGCAAAGGGACACACCATCTCTACAAATAGAAAAAAAAAAAAAAGAAAAGAAAGACAAAGAAAAAAGATATTGTGGTGGGTACCTATAGTCCCAGCTACTTGGGAGGCTGAGGCAAGAGGATAGCTTGAGTCCTAGAGTTTGAGGTTGCTGTGAGCTATGATGCCATAGCACTCTACTAAGTGCAATTGAGTGAGACTCGGTCAAAAAAAGAAAAAAAGATCAGAAGGAAGGGCAGACTGAGCTTTGTTTTGGTAACTGTGTTGCCTTTTTCTGGGGAGAGCAGGTAGAATGTGGGGTGGGGGAGTGTCAAAGGATAGTGGAATAAGCAAGGGAGGCTGAAGAAGAGCCTGGGAAGGATAAAGGTGAGAGAGAGAGGCAAATCTCAGGGGATCAGAACTGAGAAAACCAAGGAGGAGAAAGTCTCAAAAGAGTCAGAAGTGGCCACCAGGGACAAATAGTAGAGATGACAAAAAGAATAAGGACAGGAGAGAGATGGAGAGCACTGGCTTTGAGAAAATCAATATGCTTCCTCAAAGTAAATCGCTTTGAGCAGACTCTCATCTCTCTGTAAAAACTACCAAATGAAAAAGACGAACAATACTGGAAAGAGGGTGGCGATTCTGTATTGAAGGCAGCTAATATTTCCTGAGGACCTTGGGCATGCTTGGGTCCTGGTGACAACTGGATTGGGTTACAGGTGTGAGCCACTGTCCCTTAGAATTTCTTAAAGGATTTGGTAAGTGACCAGCTAATGTTGTGAAGCTTTATCAGCCATTAATCATATAAAGTCAGTGTCACCCCTGGGTGATTTTTTTTTTGAGATGGAGTTTCACTCTGTCACCCTGGGTAGAGTGCCATGGCCTCATCATGGCTCACAGCAACCTCAAACTCTTGGGCTCAAGTGATTCTCTTGCCTCAGTCTCCCAAGTAGCTGGGACTAGAGGTACCCACCACAATGCCTGGCTATTTTTTTTCTTTTTCTTTTTTTGAGACAGAGTCTTACTATGTCACCTTCAGTAGATTGTTGTGACATCGCAGGTCACAGCAACCTCAAACTTTTGGGCTTAAGTGATTTTCTTGCTTCAGCCTCCCAATCAGCTGGGACCACAGGTGCCTGCCACAATGCCCAGCTATTTTTTGGCGCAGCTGGCCTGGGCCAGGTTCAAACCTGCCAGCCTCGGTATATGTGGCTGGCACCATAACCACTGTGCTACAGGCACTGAGCCATGCCTAGCTGTTTTTAGAGATGAGGTCTCACTCTGTTTTAGACTGGTGTTGAACTCCTGAGCTTAGGCAAGCCACCCGCCTCAGCCTTTCAGAGTGCTAGGCTTACTGGTGTGAGCCACTGGGCCTGGCCATCGAGTCTCACTCTTGCTCAGGCTGGTCTCAAACTCCTGAGCTCAAGCAATCCACCCTCCTCAACCTCCCAGGGTGCTGTGATTATAGGCATGAGGGACCCCAGAATTTCTTTTTTATTTTGAGAAACAGAGTCTCACTTTATCGCCCTCAGTAGAGTGCTCTGGCATCACAGCTCACAGCAACCTCCAACTCCTGGGCTTAGGCGATTCTCTTGCCTCAGCCTCCCAAGTAGCTGGGACTATAGGTGCCCGGATATTTTTTGTTGCAGTTTGACTGGGACCAGGTTCGAACCCACCACCCTCAATATATGGGACTGGCTCCTTACCCACTGAGCCACAGGCACCGCCCTTTTTTTTTTTTTTTTTTTTATGAGACAGGGTCTCACTATGTCCCCTCATTAGAGTGCTGTTGCATCACAGCTCACAGCAACCTCAAACTCTTGGGCTTAAGCAATTCTTTGCCTCACCCTCCCAAGTAGCTGGGACTGTAGTTGCCACAATGCCCAGCTATCTTTGGGTTGTAGTTGTCATTGTTGTTTGGTAGGCCCTGCCCGGATTCGAAACTGCCAGATCCTGTGTATGCGGCTGGTGCCCAAGCCACTGAGCTGCAGACGCTGAGACTGCTCAAAATTTCTTAAAGGATCCAGTAGGTGACCAGCTAGTGTAGTGAAGCTTTATCAGTGCCCAGGTTGATTCTCTTTCTTTTCTTTTCTTTTTTTTTTGGAGACAAAATCTCACTCTGTTGTCCTGGGTAGAGTGCCATGGTATCATCATAGCTCACAGCAACCTCAAACTCTTAGGCTTCAGCGATCCTCTTGCCCTTGCCTCCCAAGTAGCTGGGACTACAGGTGCCCACTTGGCTATTTTTAGAGATGGGGTCTTGCTCTTGCTCAGGGTGGTCTCAAACTCCTTAGCTCAAGCAATCCACTAGCCTGGGCCTCCCAGAGTGCTAAGATTACAGGTATGAGACCCCTCGCCCCACCTTCAACCCTGAGCTTCTGATGGTAGATGGTATAGCATGAGTATCACTCAAGACTGACCTGCTTCTTTTGCCCTGGGGGTTGAGGACAATGTGTGCTCTTGAACTTGCTTTTCAGTAGAGAGGGAGAAAGCATGAGAGTTCATTCACTACCCTGTTAGAAGTTCATGGGCAGAAGCAGGCACTTGTGCCTGGCTGATGTCTCTTCTTCTCTTCCTGTGGCTGGCATCACTTTCTCTGTCCATACATACTCGGTGGGGAAAGGCTGGATGGATTGGCAGAGGCATCTACCTGGCAGCAGGTGGCCTGTGAGAAGAGGTCTAGTGCTTTCCCAGCAGCCTTAGTTGAGGCCTGATTTTAGTCATAACAGCCCTGATGGGAGGCAGCAGGCAAGGAGCATTCCCTGTGGGGTTCTGGGCAGAAATAAGAGAGGGAGCTAGTCTAACACAGTGTGATTATAGGGCAGAGCAAGGAGGGGTGCTAGGCCCGCCTCTCTTCCCCTTGGTCATTAGTCAGAGAGCCTCAGGGAAAACATCAGCCATCCTGATCTGATCTAATTGCAAACCCCCTGCTGTATGACTGAGTGATTCTCTCCACACATGGTCAGCGGCAGATTTTTCTCAAGGTGAAAGAAATTAGGCCTTCATTCCCTCCTTCCCCAGCTGCTAGAAAGAAGAAGATGGAAAGGAAGCTGCTGCTGCCAAGGTCAGCCAGCGGGCCCTGCACTGTTCCAGTAATTGGCTCTGCCACCTGCTCACACCTCTCACAGGTTGTTGAGGTCTCAGGCATGTTTTTGGAGTTTCTCAGGGACACTGCTGGGCAGTGAAGAGGGCGGACTGCTCTTACACTTCTCTCCTGGTTCTTAACCTTCCGAATGCTGCGACCCTTTAATACAGTTCCTCATGTTGTGGTGATCCCCAACCATAAAGTTATTTTCGTTGCTGCTTCATAACTGTAATTTTGCTACTGTTATGAATCATAATGTAAACATCTGATATGCAGGATGGTCTTGGGCACCCCTGTGAAAGGGTCGTTCGACCCCCAAAGAGGTCGTGACCCACAGGTTGGGGACCGCTGCTCTAGAACAAGAAAGAGGGCATTTCACATTTCACCCTGCCTTAGGCAGGGAATGTGAGCCCGGCCTGGGCAGCACGCGCAGGCGAGGCTGAGCTGTTCTCTCTTTTCTCAGGACAATTCAAAGCTGATCAGGAGAAAACTTACTGAAAGGTGGAAGAATACATTCATTTGGCCAAAAGTTACGCAAAGAACTTTTCTAGTTCTTGGAGCAGAGATTAGCAGGGTGGGTGTAGGAGGGGGCAGGGTGGACAAGTCAATGGGCAGGCCATTCCAAAGGTGCTGAATGTCGATACCATGGGGCTCTAACCTATAATAAAAGTCAGGGAAGGCTGCCTGGAGGAAAAGACTTTTTTTTTTTTTGAGACGGAGCCTCAAGCTATCCCCCTGGGTAGAGTGCTGTGGCATCACAGCTCATAGCAACCTCCTACTCCTAGGTTCAAGCGAGACTCCTGCCTCCGCCTCCCAAGTAGCTGGGACCACAGGTGCCCGCCACAACGCCCAGCCATTTTTTGGTTGCAGCCATCATTGTTGTTTGGCGGGCCCGGGCTGGGGATTCGAACCCGCCACCTTAGGTGTATGTGGCTGGCGCCTTAGGCAATTGAGCCACAGGCACCGAGCCAACTTTAGTTTGGAACATTTTCAGACAGTAGCGCCTGTGGCTCAGTAGGTAGGGCACTGGTCCCATGTACCAAGGGTGTCAGGTTCAAACCCAGCCCCAGCCAAACTGCAACAAAAAAATAGCCAGGCGTTGTGGTAGGCGCCTATAGTCCCAGCTACTTGGGAGGCTGAAGCAAGAGAATTGCCTAAGCCCAGGAGTTGGAGGTTGCTGTGAGCTGTGATGCTGTGGCACTCTACCAAGGGTAATAAAGGGAGACTCAGTCTCTTATAAAAAAAAAAAAAAATTTTTTTTTCAGACACCTTTGTCAGTGTGTCAGCACCTAAGATTTTATTTGAGTCAAGATGAAACTCTCATCTAGAAATATGATTTCTAATAAAGGACACTTATTTGAATTCTTAAATACTTCTAACTGACTTCCATTTTTGTTTGGAATATTTTTGCCTCAGGGTATATTTTAATTATTTAAAAATAAGCCGTCTTGTAATCCTAGCATGCTGAGAAGGCTGAGGCAGGAAGATCCCTTGAGCTCAGGAGTTCAAGACCAGATCCCTTCTCTACTAAAAATAGAAAACAGAATTAGCCAGGTGTCATGGTGAATGCATGTAGTCCCAGCTACTCCGGAGGCTGGAACAGGAGGATTGCTTGACCCCAGGAGTTTAGGTGCTGTCTGCAATGCTGACACCAATGCACTCTACCCTGGGACAACAGAGTGAGACTTCAACTCAAAAAGAATAAAAAAAGAATAAGCCCTCTAGCACCTCTGAAATAAAAGCAGGCAATTATACAGTTTTAATTTATTGCAAAAATATAAACCACCACATTATAAACACTTTACAAAGAAAAAAGAGAACCATCCATAATCCCATTGCTCTAAAACAAACACTGTTACTGGTTTAATATGCCGCCAAAACATTTAGTGCATTTCTTTTTTGAGACAGAGCCTCAAGCTGTCCCCCGGGTAGAGTACCACGGCATCACAGTTCACAGCAACCCCCAACTCCTGGGCTCAAGTGAGTCTCCTGCCTCAGCCTCCCAAGTAGCTCAGACCACAGGCACCTGGCACAATGCCCAGCTATTTTTTGGTTGCAGCTGTCATTGTTGTTTGGCGGGCCTGGGCTGGATTCGAACCCGCCACCTTAGGTGTATGTGGCTGGCGCCTTAGCCAATTGAGCCACAGGCACCGAGCCTACTGTGTTTCTTTAACTATTTAGAAGGACACTACACATGCTTCTAAACTTGTGGCCCTGTCAGTTGAGATGACAGCTGTTCACTGGCACAAAACCTTAAGTTAATTTACTGGAATATTAAACTGATTACCTAACATAGGTGCTGCACAAGACTTTATCCATGGACCAGTGAGTTCTAAAGACTTTTACGGGAAAAATAATCCCTAGGGCTTCATCGGGAAAGCTGTTGACTCTTTCTTTCCAGCCACAAAGCAAAGCTATCTGGAACATCAGGCTCCATTTTTACTTAAACACTCAAATGAGGTATGATTTTATCCTCATAAAATGAGTGGTTTTTCAAATCTCAGATGACCCTGATTTCCAAAAACTGGCACACATATCAAATGGTTATGCTTTTGAAACCCTACTGACACATAAATGCCTACTATTCTTCTTACTGCCTTGATTTCGCATTTTGAAATCTTAACTCTTATAGAAATTCAGGATAGCCTCCTCCAAGTGAAAATCCTGTTTTTTTTTTTTTGGCAGTTTTTGGCGGGGGCTGGGTTTGAACCCGCCACCTCCAGCATATGGGGCTGGCGCCCTACTCCTTTGAGCCACAGGCGCTGCCCCTGAAAATACTTTACGCATCATACATTTTTCTTAAATGAAAGCATCTTTCCTGCATTTCTCCCCCCACCAGCATCTTCCTTCCTCTTTACCAGCATTTGTGGTAATGCTGAAATCAGCGAAATGATTTCAACAGACAGAGGTAGATACACCAATGAAGTCACATTAAGAATGACCAAACTTGGACAATTTGCCTTTTTCCCACATTAAGGCCTGGCCAACTCAGCTCCCCAAGCTCAGCCATGGGGCTCTGAGGCAGCTCCATCCACAATGTAATTACTCTCAGCTAATGAACCTATTGCCAACTCTCCATCCAAAGATGACAGATTCCATACTTTATTTTTTCTAGAAGATGACTCTTTCTGCCAACTATTTTGTGTTATGGCCAAAGCTGTGAACCATAACCACTGATTAAAAGTGACCAAATAGTGATGATGGACTAGCTCAATTAGCAAAGAAAGACATCCCATGGGATGTTAAAATACAAGTTTACTGCAAATGGGCCTGGTGAGGGAGCTGGCTAGTGGCTCTCATGGAATGGCAGAAGTCCTCTGACATGCTGCCACCACCCAGGGAAACTGACCAACAATTTTATGAATGGCAAATGGCAGTAACTATAGTCAGGGACATCTCCTTATGGTGGGGGATTAGAGAGAAAGGAAGTGCACCTGCCAGCTATGCCAGGGGACAGCTCTCCATGAGATCTACACGCTGATCCAATTAAAGTTTCTATTTAAGTACACTCTAGAGAGCCACTTAAAATTTATCCATTCCCGACACTTACTGCTTACTACATACAGGTCTTTTAAAAACAAAAATGAGTTTTAGGATCCTAGATATATTTCTTTCTCTCAAATGTACATGTAGATTTGTTTTTGTAGAAGGCCAAAACTGGCAGAGTTCAAAGAAAAAGAGATTAATGCACATCCTTAGTCTAGGTAGATCAAACACCAAAAAGTGATCTATGCAAGTGTGGCGCATTAGTCTACAAAGGAGCACCACATCCAGCTCAAGGTCAAGTAACCGGAACACTACCAGGTCTCCTATCTTTTGGAAATCCTGGGGACACTTAGCTAAACTGCCTAGAAATCCTCAAGAATACAAATATAAAACTCAGTTCATGCAAATAAGCACAGATTAATGTGAACACAATGGTCATTAAAGATGCCAGAGAAGAATCTAAACACAGGACATGGGATCACAGGAGAAATGCGATACACCCAAAGGAAAAGGAGGACAATTATAATAATGATTCCAAAATGGCAGAATCTTATGAAAAGACAACATATTGATCAGAAAACCAGACAAAGAAAGTGAGCAGCCAAATGAGATTTGTCAAGGAAACGGCTCAGAGTAAATGTTCTTTACAACTGGTCTAAATAAGGCTGGAGAACACTTAAGCAGCTGGACAACGCTGCAGAGAAATACTCAGCGTTTTTCTATCTCATTAAAGATGGAAGGAGGGCCAGTGAGATAGCTCACGCCCATAATCTCAGCATTTGGGGAGGCTCAAGTGAGAGGATCGCTCCAGGGCCGGAGGCCAGGAAACCAGCCTGGGAAATGAAGCGAGATCCTATCTCCAAAAAAAAAAAATGATTAGCTGGACATGGTGATGGGTGCCTTGAGTGGCTGAGACAGAAGGATCACCTGAGCTGAAAAATTCCAGGTTGCCATGAGATGTGATGACACCACTACACTTCAGCATGGGGAATAAAGCCACAGCCTGTCTCTTTAAAAAAAAAAAAAAGCAAAACAAACAACAACAACAAAAACAGATGGAAGAAATTCTTGAAGGCCACAGAAGGAAATTAAATGTACGAGTCTTAAAGTGGACAAAAGATAACATTCACAGTCATAATGCAGTCGGGCTTGCAGAAAAGATGTAAAAAATGTCCACATCCAAGGCACAGAGCAGCCCATCACCCACTCACAAAGCACAAACGGGACAGTCCCACCCGAGGATAAGACACTAGTGAACCATGTGGATAGATGGGAAAGTATGAACCATTAGAATTCCACTCCACCTAACATTCCCAGGATCTTTAACAGAAAATGTTGCCCTGGGGCAGCGCCTGTGGCTCAGTGAGTAAGGCGCCAGTCCCATATACCAAGGGTGACGGGTTCAAACCCACCCCAGCCAAACTGCAACAAAAAATAGCCAGGCGTTGTGGCTGGAACCTCTAGTCCCAGCTACGCAGGAGGCTGAGGCAAGAGAATCGCCTAAGCCCAAGAGCTGGAGGTTGCTGTGAGCTGTGTGATGTCACAGCACTCTACGGAGCGCATGTGAGACACTATCTCAAAAGAAAAAAGAAAAGAAAATGTTGTTTTTCAAACTATTTTACACAGAACTCCAGCTCAAAGCAGCTCTCTGCCTGACTGTGTAGGACAAGTTGATACAGTGACCTGTCATTTCCCAGTTCATCACTCTACAGGGAAGAATCTAAACACAGGACATGGGATCAGCCCCACATCTAGTGACCCCCCAATCCTGGGCCAAGATCTAGCTGAGGTCCTTTAGACATGTATCTCTCATTTAATCTTCTTTTTTGTTTAGAAGCAGAGTCTCACCCTCTCAAGCCCCGCTCCCCACCCCAGGGTAGAGTACTATGGCATCATAGCCCACAGCAACCGCAAACTTCTCTTGCCTTAGCTCTGGAACAGCTGGGATTCTAGGCATGTGCCATCTACATCAGACTAGTTTCTCTATTTTCAGTAGAAACAAGGTCTCACTCTTGGCTCATGGTCTCAAATTCGTTTCATCCTCCCACAGTGCTGGGATTACAGGCATTAGCCACTGCACTGGCTCTCATTTAATCTTCAAAACCACACAGGTATTACGGCTCCACTAAAGATGACCAAGATGAGGCCCAAAGACTCGCAGCTGTGCAATGGTGGCAGCCCCAGGAGGTCGTCTGCCTGGCACAGGCAGAGAGCAAGCTCCCAGGCAGACCAGGGGAACACCCTGCCCCCCACATCTGGAAAGCAGGCTGTCCAAACCCTGGAAAGGTCATGCCATCCCCACCCAATAATGACACTTCCAAAACCCTAATCTAAGTAAGTAATCACAACTGTGAACCAAATTTTAGGGACTAAGATTGTGATAATAGCCTTAAATGGTGAAAAGTGAGAAAATAAATTCCTACCAATAGCCAAATACATATATATTGTTACAACCCCACAAGGAAATGCTATACATCCTCTAAACTTAATAAAATGTTAGAAAGACATGAGGAAAATGTATATATATAAAGTAAAATAAGTAGGAATAATTGTATGTGCAGCATAATTTTAACTACTTCTTTTTTTTTTTTTTTTTTTTGAGACAGAGCCGCAAGCTGTCACCCTGGGTAGAGTGTTGTGACATCACAGCTCATAGCAACCTCCAACTCCTGGGCTCAAGCGAGTCTCCTGCCTCAGCCTCCCAAGTAGCTGGGACTACAGGCACCTGCCACAACGCTCGGCTATTTTTTGGTTGTAGTTGTCCTGTTGTTTGGCAGGCCCAGGCTGGATTCGAACCCGCCATCTATGGTGTATGTGGCTGATGCCTCAGCCGCTTGAGGTACAAGGTGCCAAGCTGATTTTTACTACTTTAAAAAGCATTTGTATTTACATTCACACAAATACACAGAAAGACAGAACAAAAAGAAATACTCTTAAACTTCAGATTACTTTAGGTGACAAAGATTACAGGTGATGTATTATCTTCTTTCAAATCATCTGGGCTGGGAGTGGTGACTCATGCCTGCCATTCCAGCACTTCTTGAGGCCAATGAGGGAGGGCCACTTGGGGCCAGGAGTTCAAGATCAGCCTGGGCAAGATACCAAGACCCTACAAAAAATTGTAAAAATGTACATGGTGGGGCACATCTGTGGTCCCACCTACTCAGGCGGCTGACACAGGAGGATCCCTTGAGCCCAGGAGCTTGAGGCTGTGCTGAGATATGATACCACTATACATCAGCCCCAGCAAAAGAGCAAAGATCCTATCTCTAAACAAATAAATAAATAATCAAACAAAAACAAACCATGAAGACACTTTGCCTTGTACGAACAGACTGTCTGAAATATTGGAACACTTTGAGTTGAGATAAAACTTGTCATATTCCTGGTTAATTATGGATGAATCTGGAAATTGCCTCATTTATTAAAGACTTATGTGCTTTCAAAGGCAGAGAAGCCTGGCAAGCAAGCAGTTTCTCAACGGTAATGGGATCACTTGGGGTGTTCTCATTCAAAGGACAAAATCCAATACAATAAACTGCAGAGTATATTTGTTTAAATAAAACATGCTCACACACATTGTCTTCCACTTCCTCTACCGGTGCTAATTTACCAAAACACTCTGATCCCCAAGGAGGCATGCACAGTAATCATGCTGATGCTTAAACAAGGGGGAAAAAAGATGCTGAAAGTATTTCACCGCTGGGCGGCACCTGTGGCTCAGTGAGTAGGGCGCTGGCCCCATGTATTGAGGGTGGTGGGTTCAAACCCAGCCCCACCAAACTGCCACAAAAAAATAGCCAGGTGTTGTGGTGGGTGCCTGTAGTCCCAGCTACTCAGGAGGCTGAGGCAAGAGAATCGCCTAAGCCCAGGAGTTAGAGATTGCTGTGAGCTGTGACGCCACAGCACTCTACCAAGGGTATCACTAAAAAGAAAGTATTTCACCACCAACAGCACAGAGCACCCATGATAGATTAACCGAAAGTAACAGAGAATGGAAACTCAAAAGCAGTGGTTGTAAGCAAATGAGAAGCTGGAATACCAGGGAAAGGGGGTAAGAGTGTCATTTTTTAACATGAAACATAAAAAAATCAAGTTACAGCTCAGTTAATAAAAATGAAAATTTTATTGTCAATTTTTTTCTAAATTTTCCAGGAAACACCCCAATATAAAAGAGGTGGGGGTTTTTATTTTAAGATTTACTGAACCATACAGAACCTGACTGCATTTCTTTAATCCATGGAGGTACATAAAAGAATCATTTATAACTTGAAACAAATCCAGAGGCAGCCCATGATTGTAAAATAAATCTAAAGCCTTTCCCTGGAAACTCAAGTTAGGTAATAACAGTGCCTTCCATCCCAGCCTCCCAAGTGTACACACACACACGGATACACCACACTCAGATGTGTACACACAGTCATACATACTCTGATAATCTCAGAGCAGCACAAAACAGAAAATAATTCCACTGGGAGGAAACAAGACAAGCCACAGCCTACCTATTCTAAAATGTGCATTCCTCTATCCAGTTAGATAACACAAAACACAACTCTTTCCTATACGGCAGTTCCTGTATCTGCCCAGACAGACGGGATCACTGTGTGAGGTTCTATGCCATCCTGAGTGACAGGCACACAAATCTGTCCCTGTCATCAACAAGCAGTAGCTACACAGGAAGCCACTGGCCACCTCAGCTCAACCACTGGGATAGGAAACTCAGACAGTTCCAGGCCGAAGCAAATGGCCTGAGTCTCCAACACCTGAGTGTCCATCCCCAGGTTGCTGGCAACTGCCAAAACCCAGGCCCACAAAGCTCCCAAGAACTGAGCCTGCCACCAGCAACAGCCCTCAAAGCAGGAGCAGGGTCACAGCAGTCATGGGCAGCCCCGGTCTCACTCGCTGCCTGGAATGTGTCACCACACAGCCCTTGGTGGGCCCTCTTCCCCAGGAAGTTGTGGTCCAAGCCAGTGCTGAGCTCTGATTTAGAGGGCGAGCTACTGAGTTATGCAAACAGATTGCTTCAGTCTCCTTGGGAAGAGACAAGGAGGAGGGACACGTGGCAAGATGGGAAAGCAAAAGAGCCGGTCTGCAGAGCGACCCAGAGACCACCTCGGACCCAGAGACCACCTCAGCCCCCAGAGACCACCTCAGCCCCGAGAGACCACCTCGGCCCCTTGTCACGGAGCCAAGGGGGTGGGAGTTACCTCATCTCACCCAAGGGCCTGCAAACCCCAGGCTGCATGTAGACTTCTTCCCAGTCTCCCGGACCTGCAGCTCCACTCTACCCTCTCCAGCACCTCCCTCTGCCCAGTGCAGGGGGACTATACCTGCACACCTCCCCCAGACACGGGCAGGCAGGGAAAAGATCAGGGACAACACAGTGGGGTCCACAGGGTCTTCCAAAGGTGCCCAACAATCAAGACAGCTCAGCCCCCCAGCTCCCCTTGTTTTCTTAATAGACCAACACCTGTCCTCCCATGATCGACATGTCACTCACTAACACCACTGGGCAGAGAACAGTGACGGTGTAAACACACACACACACACACACACCCCCAAATATTCATTCAGGTTTAATTCTGAAAGATGAAAAACACTGGGCTCTACAAAGCCAGAATACTATTTCTTAATTAATTACCTACAGCATTAGTCACGGCTGCCCTGCAGCTTCCAAGTACCCTGCTTTCCCATAAAGGATACATTTCACCCTCTTTTATCTACTCAGTGGACAAAGTTATCCACCACCTGGAACTAGCGTGTCCATTCAGAATCTCCACCGTGACACGTGAGCACGTAAATCCAGCCAGCTGAGCCACAGTCGTTGGCAGCAGGAGCCGAGAATGCTGTGGGTTTTTCTCACAGCCAGGCAGCTGCGGGAGCACCCACCCTACTGGCAGGAGCACCCACTCCCAAGAAAGAGCATCTAAGAAACTTTTCTCGATGGTATCAGCTGCTTCTCTCTTAAAAGCTCATCCTCTTTTAATTATTTACAACTAATAAAACATATAATAACAGAGTCAAAATTATCGGGATGACTTCCTTTCAAAAAGTACATGTTTGCACAGTGATTCTTCATATCCCTTGAACTCAACACATCAATCTCTCCATCTCTCTGGGTTGTGGGTGGGGAACCAGGGGAGGCACCACCTGGGCTGTGCCTGGAGCTAAAAGGAGGCTGGCCCGGTGTAGCTACAGCAGTGGCACTGGGTGTGATGCTGCAAGGAGCTGGGGCCCAGGGCAGAGAGCCTTCAATACACTTGGGATGGGGAGGGAGGGAGTTGGTGACCTGAAGGCCACAAGGAGCCTCTGAAGTTCTCTAAGCAAAAAGGACAGGTCTGTCAGCAGTGCAGATGAAAGAATGGAAGAAGTGAGAGGAGAGGGAAAGCCAGGGAAAAAGGATTCCAGGGCAGGGACAAACTGGACTAAGGGAACAGGGAAGCATGGGGCAACTTTGGAGAAAGAGGGGCCCATTCTGCCATGATGGGGTAGTGACAGGGTGGGGGGAGACACAGGCTGGAATTAGCTTCAGGGCTGCTGAACCTGAAATCAGAAAGCCAGGCAGAATCCACGGACTTCTCGTACTAAAGGGTGATATAGTGAAAGCTGTCCTTAGGAGGTTTACTCCGGGAGAAATAGAGAGGGTGAATTAGTTCACATGGGGTGTGACATCCCTGAACCAGGAGATAGCACAGGAAATGATAGCTGGCCAGTGCCATGGCTCACACCTGTAATCCCAACACTGTGGGAGGGAGCTGAGGAGGGAGAATTGCTTGAGCTCAGGAGTTCAAGACTTGCCTGAGCAAGAGTGAGACCCTGACTCCTAAAAAAATGGAAAAACCCAGTCGGGAGCCACACCTGTAATCCCAGCAGCTTCCAGAGGCTGAGGCAGCGGGATGCCCACAGCCAGAGTCTGAGACTGCAGTGAGCCATTGTACTCTGCTCAAGGCATGGGGTGGGACTCTGCCCCAACCAAAAAAAAAAAAGAGCTGAAGAACTATTTATTGCCAAAGCCTGATACCTGTCAATTATATGTCAAGTATCTCATGTTAAGTAAAACTGAATGAATTTAACGGAATATCACATTGAGAGTATTACTGAAGAGTTGAGCTGTACTCAAAGGGTAGGCTCTGAACGTACAAACGATCCTTGAGAACTCCATTTCATCACCAATAAGCACAAGGAGATTCTCCCATGATGGAGGAGCTCGGGAACAGATTCCATGTAGGCAAGAAGTACTTCCGCTTCTCATGTCACCTGTGTCCCAGCCTCAACCTCACACAGGGATGGCCACATAAACCACCTTACCTTTTCTTCTGCATGTCAGTCTCTTTGCTGAGCATGGAAACTTTAATCTGTTCCAGACAACCCTGTAATATAACACCCCTAAGCTTCTCCCCACAAAATTTTTAAAAAGTGACTTTTCTTCTTTTTTTTTTTCTGAGACATAGTCTCACTTTGTTGCCCTCGGTAGAGTGCAGTGGCATCACAGCTCACAGCAACCTCCAGTTCTTGGGCTAGGGCGATTCTCTTGCCTCAGCCTCCCGAGTTGGTGGGACTACAGGTGCCCGCCACAAAGCCCGCCTATTTTTGTTGCAGTTGCCACTGCTGTTTCAGCTGGCTGGGGCCGGGCTCGAACCTGACACCCTCAGTATATGGGGCCGGCCCCTACCCACTGAGCCACAGGCACCACCCAAAAATGACTCTTCTTTAAACGTGCCATTTCTTTGGTAAAATGGCATATGATTTAAAATTATAGTCAATTTCCACCATAGCCTAGAATCATATCTAAAGAAGGCAGAATGACGATATCATTGCAAGAGCTGCCTTCCGAAGACCGTTCATCAGCAGACTAATGGAATCGCCACACTCCCTCATCTGGGCATGAACGAGGGGGTACTGTGGCTAATCTGTCTCACAAGATACTCCCATAAAGGAATCATGAGTGGCATGACCGCTGTGAACCTCTTAGAAGATGTCCCATAAACCTAAGATGTTATTATCATTATCTCTTTCTACCGTACAGCCTGGGAAAGCTGTCAGATCTTTGGGCTCATGAAATATAAACATAAACTACTTCTTTGGTTTGTTGCCTTCAAAAGTTCATGGCTATATGTTTTTTATTGCCCTTGCCCGGATCAAGGAAAGACAACTTTTAAAATCATGACACCTAGCCATAAAAAGAATACTGGAAGCTGTAAGCAACATACACACGTACACACGCACACATACTTATTACAGAATAAAGAGGGCCGCAAGGGCTCTGACACCCTCACACTGAAAAGTGGCATCGACGTCCCAGTCCCTGGCAACCAGGCAGGCTTAGTGACTGATTTTGGAAATAGAATACAGCGCTGCACTGTCTCCCATGGCTAAGTCTTAGAGGAGCGACCACTATGCTTCCTGATTCTGGGGTCACTCTCTGTAGGAGCCCTGAGCCACAGGACAGGAAATCCAGCTATCCTGGGGGACCCGATGAGCAGGTGCTTCAGTCGACATCCCCGCAGAGCCCAACCAGGCATGTGAACAGAGCCATCATGGATTCTCCAAGACTAGGTCACCTGCCAGCTAAATACCCCCAAATAACCCCAAGTGGAGCAGAAAAATAACCCAGCTGAGCTCTGCCCAAATTCCTGACCCACAAAATCATGAGATATAATTAAACAGTTGTTGATCTAAGCCCTGATGTTTTGGGTGGAGTGTGATGCAGCAATACCTAAATAAATATTCATTTTCTAGACATTTTTACTAACCAACCTGGGCTTAAGCACTGAGACTGCTGAGCAGGATTTAAAAAATCCTTGCACGGGCATCACTATCAGATTTGATATGCCTTTAACTTAGCGATTTCCTTCAGGTCTACAAAAGTCAAAACTAGTTAGTTCTTACAGCTATAGTATGTTTGCAAATGTTTTTAGATATGATTGCAAAGAACTGCACTTTGCAGCTCTGAAACTATCCTTGAGGAAGTTACGTCCTGTTTTAATCACCTCTCATTCATGCTCCACACATGCTTTGAGCCCCATGCTCTGTTCGCAGCTTGCTATGTACACAGGCCTGGCAGGAGCAGCTGGGGAAGGGGTGTCAGACACCCCCAGAGCAGCAGCTGCATAGACCCAGCCAGCCAGGGCAAGGCTGGCAAATTATGTGTTAATAATGACAGCTTGGGTGTTCAGCACACCCCGTGGGTGAAGGGCTCAGCTACAACTTGAACTTTACCTAAGAAATAAAAACAATGTAACCTAAATATTTGTACCCTCATGATCAATCTGAAAAAATAATAATAATGCCAGGATGGTAATCTGTCCCATTCACCCACCTTTAGGACTATAGAAACTGTACAAATTACACAGGCTATTTATGACATGATGACAAGAAAAACAAAAGTAACAAAGCTATGTCCTAGGTGATAAAACAGGTCCCTGGACAGATCCTCTGATCCATGTCCATGGGGTAGCATGGCCAGAAGATTCTATTTGCCAGCAAGAGCCAGGCCACAGGCACACTGGTGCCAGGGTGGGAACTGTTCCATGGGAATATCTAAGAGAGAGAATATCAAAGTGGATCCAAGGAACCCCCTGCTGGCCTTGGGCAAGTGTGCCTACAGTTTTGTCTGACAGTACTGTTGTTCCAGTATACAGACTCGTATCCACAAACAGGTTTGAAAAGAAACTCCAGCTAGAGAGGTATTTAGCCCACTGCTCACAAGCAAAACCAAAAATTATAGATGTCCTGTTTTCATATATCACAAACACCCAGGGGACACAATTTCGCTCACGACACAACTCAAGTATTCAACTCAGCCTAGCTGCTCCTTCCCCTCTCTTTACAAAAACCCTGTGCTCTTTCCCTGAGCCTCCTTAATGAACCCTGTGGCCCATTTCTGTTGATGAGAGTGGCTCCTAAACTCAGACAAGACTTTGAGACATCCTTGAAAGCTCATGGCTGGCCAGATGCAGGGGCTCATACCTGTAATCCCAGCACTCTGGGAAGAAGCTGAGGCAGATGGATGACCTGAGCTCAGGAGTCTGAGACCAGCCTGAGGAAGGGTGAGACTCCAAAAGTCAGAAATGAGAACAACGGACTGGCCCACGGTCACACAAGTGACCAGCCAGGCCTGGAGCACCTGGCTGATCCCCTCAAGGCATGTTCTAGAAATTTCAGAGCACAGCTATGAAACAAGCAGGGTCCCAAATCATAGAATGCAACCCACACCAGCAGTCCTCCACCTGGCTGCACAGATAAGCACCTGGAGAGCTTTGTCCAAATGCCACTACTAACCCTGACCCACACAGAGCTGAGGTCTTTGGTCGGTGAGGAGCTCAGGCGTCAGTTTTTTAAAAACCTTTCAGGTGTCCCCACCTTGCTGCCAGGGTTGAGGGCAACCTACGCTGGTGACATCTGGGGATCTGGCTAAAACTTAGACTCTTGCACAGACAGTTGAGGATAGGGTCCAGGTTTCTGCATTTCCAATGAGTTTCTAAGAGATGCCAGCACTGCTGGTCTGGGAGCCACACCTGAGGAGTGAGGGTGGCTAGGCCTCTTTGACTTAAAGGTCATCCTCGAGGGACACTTGTCCTCCAAACCCACATGCTATTCAAGAAAACCCAAGTCAGGGTGGCACCTTTGGCTCAAGGAGTAGGGTACCAGCCCCATATGCCAGAGATGGTGGGTTCAAACTCAGCCCTGGCCAAAAAAAAAGAAAAGAAAACCCAAGTCAGAGAGAAAGCCCGTCTTCTCCTGTGGGCACTACTTATTCTGACTACATCATAAAATGCATGGGCCACATCCATTTTTCATAGTGTAGAGACTCACAGTGCAGGCTCTGGAGTCAGAGGGATCTGTCTAAGACGCTCAGGCTATGCATCAGACATGCAGCCCTCTGGAACTTTCCTATCCTCACTAGCCCAAGCTTCCTCACCTGTAAACTAAGGACATCAATATCACAACTGCAGGAGCTCAGCACTCAGTGCCCAAAATGCAATATGTGCCATAAAAGTGCTAGAACCCTTACTCTTCATAAGGACAGTTACACTACTACTATTTTCTTTTTCTTTTTTTTTGAGATAGACTCTCACTCTGTCACCCTGGGTAGAGAACCGTGGCATCACAGCTCACAGCAACCTGAAACTCTTGGGCTCAAGCAATCCTTTTGCCTCAGCCTCCCAAATACCTGAGACTACTGGTGCCCGCCACAAGGCCCAGGTAGGTTTTTTTCTATATTTTTAGCAGGGAAGAGGTCTTACTCTTGCTCAGGCAGGTCTCAAACTCCTGAACTCAAGCAATCCACCTGCTTGGCCTCCCAAAGGTCCAGGATTACCCGCGTGAGCCACCGCGCCCGGCTTACCACTATTTTCTTACCACTATCTCCTGGATCTCTCTACTTCTCTGAAACACCTTCTCAATAAGTTGTAACTGCAAAAAATGTGGTAGGTACCACTGTTACAGTCACTGTTTTTGTCAACAACTGCCCAAACTGATACACAGATAAATATCGTCCCTGATGACAGCACTTCTTGTGTAAGAGCTTTGGATCATGAGTCCTGACTTAAAATGCCTTATAACATCAAAAGCAAAGACAGATCCGAAAATACCACTCCCCAGAATCCAAAAAGAAAGAAGCACACTTCTCATAGGCGGCCGTGGGAGGGAACCCAAGACCAAAATTCTTTGGCTTCAAACTAAAATCCCACCAACCAAAATCTGTCTGAATTTTCCCAGTCATTTCTCTACCGCTTTGTTGGAAAATGTTTTCAGCCCTCTGGAAAGTTTTTGAAAGCACCATTCATCACTCTCATCAGCAAAGCACAAAAACAAAGGAAGCTGTGAAGGAAAAGAGATACGCATATATAAAATTCCGATCTCTGGTGCTATTTGGCTCTCTTTTCTCTTTGGCTTTCAAATGCACTCATGTGAAACAATGTTTACAAACAAATACTGGAAGAAATCAGAGTCAAAATGTAAATGCTGCACAACTGGTTAAGCTGTATTATTTTAATCACTACTTAGCAACTTCTCTAAATACATACAGAAGGACCCAAGGCACCACTGTAATTAATGAGACATTTAAAGTCCACAAAGAGGAAAACAACTTTCAACACAGTGGTATGGAAAAGACATGGCTGAGAGGAGGGGGTCCTCTCCGAACACAAAGGCAACATGTCAACTCAAAAATCTGACGCAATCATGGTGCCCGCCCTGCCCAGAACCCAAATGAGTCTTCAAGACACCACTCCCTGTTTAGAAGGATAAGTAGGTCAACTCCTGGGTGAAGTCTCCAGGTGGTTGGCATTGGGTACCTTTAGCTGAACCCAAGTACTTAAAGTTATATCAATCTGTCAACCCTTACACTAACTACCGAAGCAAACAATGTTCTATGCTCTTTTACTGCTGATGTAGCTGCCCCAAATCACCATCGTAAGATCCAGAGAAGAGTACAGAAGTGTTATGGGCACATGAATTATAGAGGCCTATATAACAAAGGATTACAGAAGTCACAAAAATGTCAACTTTCTCGTTTTATTTTATAACTTCAGATTATCTCTTTGAACCCCAGGGTACACTCAGGACCACTATTAGTTAATAAATGCTGAAGGTCTTTAAACCATCTGTGCAGTTTATAAATATCAATAGTATTTATAGTTGCTAGTTCTATCCTTTCTGGGTTTTAGAAGGTTTTTTTAATGGAAAATGGGGAAGCTGAGCTTTTTAAAATATTTTAAAGACAGCAAATAAATTGTACATAATTTCCTTTGACCTAACAATGTAGCGGCTGCAATTATTTTGGAGAGTAACAAATGGAAACCCAACACAACTACGACAGTTAGACAAATGCTGTTCTCCTTGACCTGTTTAAATTAAAAAAAATCGGTTCTAACTACAGGGCGATCTGAATATTCTTAGAACTAGAATTCTTTTTCTCTATTTCCTAATGATTTATAAATACTAACAATGAAACTTTCTACTTTTGGGGTGGGGAGAGTGGCCCTGTAGCAGATCATCTTCAAAAAGAACACCTGACATCATACATCAAATAAAAATCAAGTCGATTTTGTGAATCAACCATTCAAATTGTACCTAATCTACATTTAAAACTTGAAAGGAGAGAAAAAGATCTAATATTGACTAAGAATCTAGGATGTGACAGGGACATTGTCTACATTAAATCACTTACTCTTCATGATAGCCAAAAAAAAAAAAAAATTAATAACCCCCCCAAATTACAGATGGGAAGTCAGGCTCACAGAGACTGTGGGGTTTGCCAAAGCTCAGAACTGTGGGAGTCCGAGACCAAAGGTGGGAAAGCTCTTCCGTTATGGACATCTTTGGTGCCTCCAGACCAATGTCACTGGGACTCTGTTTCTTAAATTGCAGTTGTTTTTCTTGAGTGATTTTTTAAGGGGGAGAGTTTCACCACACAATTTCCCACATCCAGTTCGAATGAGGAAGAGAAAAACAATTTAGAAAAGCTTATTCAAGTAACCTTTAATCTCTAGCAACCACTGCTAGCAAAAAACAACATCTCACATCTATTCCTCTTTCCTTCCTACAACAACTTTTCACATTCACATTCTCTTTATTTGGGGGATTGTTTTGTTTTTTGTTTGAGACAGAGTCTTACCACTTTGTGTCCCCCCCCCCCCCAAACAGAGTGGCGTAGCATCGTAACCCACAGCAACCTCAAACTCCTCGGTATAAGCAATTCTCCCACCTCAGTCTCCTAAGTAGCTGGGACTACAGGTGCCCAACCACAAAACCTGGCTATTATTTTGCTCTTGCTCAAGAGTATCTCAAACTCCTGAGCTCAAGCAATCTACCTGCCTCAGTCTGCCAAGAGTGCTAGGATGCCAGGTGTGAGCCACGGTGCTCGGCCTCACAGTCTTTGAACCCTGACAACAATCTCACGAAGTAAGTGGTGTTAGACGGCAAGGATCCTGTGCTCAGAAGTTCCTGTTCTCACTCTCAGACACACGAACGTCTTAGAGATTCCTCTTCTGCATGGCGGTCCAGGGTATGCCACCGTGATGTCCCTGTCTACGACAAGAAAATACACCAACTACCAAATGACTTTCAGCTAATTGTATGTTTTCAAACACCTGTGTTTCAAGCAGTGGGTCATAACATAATGAAAGACACTGGCCCCACCACAGAATGTTCAGTACATTATTAGCATTCCAGGTTTCCGGGTAGGCAGTACCTTTGTAATTTAAAATGTATCAATTTCATATTTCTTAACAGTACAAGTGCCAAAAGATGCCACCGTCTTCCAGATGTAAAGGTTGTATAAATAGTTCTCAATCCACAGGATACACTTAGAGACACACTGGATGGGTTTAAAAGGTTTCCTCCAGATCTCTAAGGGAGTGGCAAAGGTACCAAATCCTACACTGGACTTTAATGGATTCAGTGAGCAGTTATATCCTGTGCGGTAGTGCATCAGAAACCAATATCCTGTGCATTTACCTCCCTCTTCTGCAGGTGCTGCTGGCTGTAATAAAAGAAATCCCCGTTTAGAGTATAACCCTGCTGGGCAGGAACACAGCTGAACATCATTCACATGTGACTCCGCACATTAGGTTGTAGCCTTACAAATTACACATCTTAAGAAGGCCTTTGTGGTGTAAGAAAATGTGTTCCCTGGAAAAGAGTTTATTTTTTTAGATTTTGGATTTAATATTGGGCTTAGAAAATAAAACTACAACACGGATGAAACATTTTTTTTTTTCAACTTTTACTGCAGAGCTGAAAGAAATGGAGCAGGCTTGCCAAAGCTCAAAATCTCTGACGAAGCCAGAAATAAAAACCTGGAAGAGTTCTCCCATGGTGTACATCCTTGGGGCACCTTAATCAAACTTCAGTCGGCAAAGCCAGCTGGGGAGCTGGGCAGAAAGCAGTCTCATCTGACAGGGGAATAGCTGTGGAGGCTTTAAAGGAGTGAGGTGGGGGAGGGGGAGGGGAGGTTAGTAAGTAGAGACCAGGGGACCTAGGGGCTTAGCAGTCAGAGCTCAACAGACAGTGACAAGATGGACTGGATAATCACCCCCAGGAAAGCAGGGATTGTCTGGAAAACTCCTAAAACCAGCCAGTTGTCACGTGAGGTGTCTGAGTAGCTCTGCTGTACAAAACCATGTCATTTTATGGCACTCTCAGAACTATAAAATACCTAAAAATGGAGCCTGGTTCATAATGGCTTAGGGAGTCTATTTTTCTAACATCTTCACTGAGATATAAAAACATACCATAAAATCCACTCATTGAAATAGCAAATGACTGGGTGATTTTTTAGTATACTCATGGACTTGTGCAACCATCACGTTTTATCTAGATGTAGAACATTTTCACCGCCCCCAAAAGAAACCCTGTACCCATTATCACTCTCCACTACCCTCAAGCCTAGGCAAACATCACTCTCCTGTCTCTGCAGAGCTGCCCACTCAGGTCACTTTATATCAGCCGTTCTCCACCTGTGGGTTGCGACCCACAGGAACTGTATTAAAGGGTTGTGGCATCAGGAAGGTTGAGAACCACTGCTTTACATAAATGGAATGATACAGTATTTGGGGTTCATGACTGTCTTCCTCCTCAACACAGCATAATGTGTCATCCATGTGGCAGGATGAACGAGTAGTGATACTTCTTTCCTTTTTACGGCTGAATCGTGTCCCACTGTGCGGATACACCATCTTCCGTTTAAGTGTTTATCGGGTGATGGACATTTAGGCTGCTTTGGGCCACAATGAATAATGCTGCTTTTGTGTACAGGGTTTTGCATAGACATGTGTTTTCATTTCTTGTGTGTATATAATGTAGTCTATCTTTAAGAGAAAAAAACTGAGTAATTGATATTTCAAGTCATTTGGCCATGTAGCTTGAAATCTTATTTGTTGAGTGCCAATACCAAAAGACGGAGAAAAAGGAATAAACAAAGGTAATATTTTAGCAGCACAAACCACCAGGCCATGTAAAGGAAGACACAGACCTCTAAGTGGTACATAATGTTTCCAAACAGAAAAAAATGTCAAATGTGATAAAAGAATGAGTAAGAGATAAAAATTAGTCATCTTCCTACTGAACTCTGAATCTCTTTTCCTAAAGATTTGCTTTCCTATACTCCATGCAAAACAGAAAGAGTACCCAAAATGGGTAAAATTGTGCACATTTACCAACACACCGCCCACCTCCCCCCCTCCCCACTCTACTGCCATCAACCTTGGTCCCTGCTGGGAAGTTGTGGGACCTTCCCGATGGACAGGATCTATGGAAAGCACCTTCTGGCCCAATTTTACATACTTCTTTCACCCTTAAAAACAACGAAAGGTTCTGGTTATCTATCTAGTGTTCCCTATGATCAGCTTGCATCCAACTCTATTGGAAGTGAAAACCTCCCGGGACAGATGGAGTATCCGTCTGTGAGCTGGAGTCCAGGTGGGACTTTATAAACGTTCCCTCCACGACCAGTTCAGCCATGTTCACCAGAAGCCAAGAAGTGCTTCTCCCGTGAATCTGAGATCCCAAACATTTGTTTATTCCTGGCAGTGACCCAAGGATCCCAACTGACAGAATGAGAGGTGCCAGACCAAGCATAGGTGTGTTTAGGGGCCAGATTCCCACACTGCCCTGGCCACCTGCCTTGAACCTAGCCCAGGGCAACCCCAGCATGATCGTCTGCTCAGTCTGAAAAACAGACTGAACTCCCTCAAAATAGGTAACACAAAAGAATAACTTCTAAGAAACTCCAAATCTCACTAAATCTTAGTTTTCAATTACAAGCTGTTTGTGCCAGTATGTCAAACACACTGAACTTTTTTTCTTTTTTGAGACAGGTTGTTACTCTGTCACCCAGGCTAAAGTGCAGTGGTGTCACCTTAGCTCGCCTGAAACCTCCAACTCCTGAGTTCAAAAGCAATCCTCCTGCCTCAGCCTCCCACATAACTGAAACTAGAGGCTTGTGCCACCAAACCAGCTAATTTTTCTTTTTTCTTTTTTAACTTTTCTTTTTTCTTTTTCAGTAGAGATGGGGTCACCTGCTTACTCAGGCTGGTCTTGAACTCCTGGGCTCAAGCCACCCTCTGACCTCAGCCTCACCGAGTGCCAGGACTACAGGTATGAGCCACCCTCCCTGGCCAACACCAAACTTTAAAATCCTTAAAGTTAGCAAGTATAGATTATAGTTTTCTGAGAAGAAGTGTACTTGTGTGTGTGTGAGAGAGAGAGAGAGAGAGAGAGGTAGAGAGGGAGAAGACATGTGATATGATGATTCTCCCCTTTGTACTGACTCAACCTCTGACTACTTCGTGACAGACACTGGATACACATATAAGACTGAGGTGCAGCCATTACTTCACGTCGCCCACCTGCAGGGAGATGAGCACACACACACTTGGACCTATAGATGTCCTCCAGAGAAGTACAGGCAGGGAGAAACTCTGACCACTGGGGATGTAGAATCAGCCTCCCCAAGACGGCTGGCCTGAGCTGAGACTCAATGAATGCATGCGAAGAGAAAGTTCGTGTTCCAGGCAGGAGCAGCAGCAAAGGCCAGAGCGGAGGCAGGAGAGTGCAGGCAAGTCCAAGTGGGTGGAGTACGGGATGTGGAGAGTTTGGAAGGCGGGACGGGTCCCTCCAAGGGACAGGCTGTGCTGAGGCGACAGGATTTGGGGAAAGAGCATACAGGGGCATTTCAGCAGAAGACAATGCGATTCCAATCTTAGAAAGATCAGCCTTTCAAACATGTTTAGTCTCTTTTTGAGAGGGAAGCCAGGAAATATGGATAAATAACAAAGTTTCTCTCATTTCACTATTACTATGCTTGCTTCTATTTTCTCTCAATCTCTGTAACAGTGTAACTATTTTCCTAAAAGTTTCAGTAAGCTTGCAAATTTGTAGCAACAAGCTGTCATACCTTTATTCACAGAAAAATGTCATATGGACAAGATTTTTCATCAATACTGGGATTCGCATCCTGAGTAATCAACAGGTTCTCTCCCTCCAAAAAGAAAAGCACATCTATCCAAACATTTAAGTTTGAAAAATACAGGCTGAGTATCCTTAATCTGAAAATCCAAAATCCAAAACGTTCCAAAATCTGAAACTCTTTGAGTGCCATCATGAGGTCACATCACAAGTGGAAAATTCCACATATAAGTACTTAACACCTACTTAGTTTTGTACACAAATTTAAATGTTATACAAAATTACTTTCAGGCTGTGTGAATAAGGTGTATGTAAAACAAATAAATTTTTGTGTTTAGACTTGGCTCCCATCCCTCTGATATCTCATTATGGATATACAAACATTCCAAATTAAAAACAAAAAATTTCAAACTTGACAGTGCTCAGTGGGTAGGGCGTCGGCCACATACACACCCAGGCTGGTGGGTCCAAACCTGAACCCAGCCAGCTAAAACAACAATGACAACTGCAACAAAAAATAGCCAGGTGTTGTGGTGGGCACCTATAGTCCTGGCTACTTAGGAGGCTGAGGCAAGAGAACGGCTCAATCCCAAGAGTCTGAGGTTCTTGTGAGCTGTGACGCCACAGCACTCTACCCAGCGCAACATAACGAGACTCTGTCTCAAAAAAAAAAAAAATTTCAAACTCCAGAACACTTCTGGATCCCAAGCATTTTGGATAAGGGATACTCAACCTGTAATAACAACAGATCGTGACTAAATAATTGCAAAGGGACATGCATGAACAACAGAAGCAGTGGTCTAAAAACGGGAGGCCCAACCCTGCACACGGTCAATACCAGCCACTTGTACTCTCTGTGGCTCCTGAGTGTGGTGCTGCACAGGCAAATACTAACAATCTTACCACCTGCTCTTTCAATTAAATTACACATTGCCTTTTTCAGCAAAGAGAAAAGATCCAATCAGGAATAGTTAGATACTTGGGGAGATCCCCAAAGAGTAAACCATTTGGTAGATAAAACATTAGCAATTCAAAATTTTGTGGTGGTGTTTTTAAGAGGCAGGGTCTCACTCTGTCACCCAGACTGCAGTGCAATGGTGCAATCAATCTTAGCTCACTGCAGGCTTGAACTCCTGGGCTAAAGCTACCCTCCCCCATCAACCTCTCAACGTACTGGGATTACAGGTGTGAGCCACAGTGCCCAGCCCTCAATTAATCTTTACTGAGCAGCTAGTGTGGGCCAGACCATACTGAAGAGTTTCTCAACCATCACCTGTTCAATACTTGCATAAACCCTATCACGGAATATTCCATTCTGGAAATGAAGAAAAGGAGGCTCTGTAGGATTGGTTTGCTTAAGGGTAAATGGCATCCAAACCTAATCCAAAGCTCCCCCTGAGAAGAAGCTATGGGGGAGGGGGCGGAGGGTGAGGAAAGGGGTTTCAGAAACTCCCCCCTCACCTTCAGTTTCTTCTTCTCCTTTCTGTCACTCAGCAGCCAGTGAGCAGCAGATCTGTGGTCTGAAATGCTAAAGAATTATATCCATCCTCCATCTCATCCAGACAACTGGGAGCTCAAGTCACTTTCCCAGAGGACCACCTGTTACCCTGACAAATGCCTGGTCCTTCCGTACTATCACACCACATGAAGTCTCTGCATCCTGCCCTGGCACTCAGGTTGCCCTATGCTTGATCCTGACCCGCTATCTGACACAAACCCTCAGTCTTGGGTGCCTGAATGGCCTCTGTTCACACCGTTCCCTCCTAAGAATGCCTTCCCTCCCACCTCTCAGGCTCACAGCAGACACTCTCCACATTCCATACCCCCACCTAAATACAGACCTACAGAACCAGAGCCCCTCGCCACTTCCAAGCAGGTGCTTTTTGAGGTCCCTACACCTCACTGGCCTAAATCAAGGCCAGCCTTCCCACCCACGAAGCCCAATGCAAACCCCAGTAATTCAGTGAGACTTCCCTATAGGCACCCCTAATCACAGCTACCACCACCAAAATCCAGGAGCCATTACTGTCTGTACTATCCTGCTGCCAGTCACTGCTACCACCAACTGTTATTTACAGCTTTATATATTCTGTGTCCCAGATTATACTCATTATGAGTGCAAGAATTCAGTCTTATATTTCTTCATAGAGCATAGCATTTCCTACACAGCAAACCCCATTCTTCCAGTTGGTGAATTGCAATAGGTGTCCATCAAGAGTCATGGGTATCAGGCCACAAGGACAAGGACAGACCAGTCCTTCCATTCTCAGCCCGCAGAACAGTCCACATAACACAGTTCTCTGGATGTGAGCACAGGCTTGGGATGAGGATGGCTGGGCAGAGAAGAATGCCATTTCCACCAGTGATCATAACCACAAAAATCTTTTCACAAGAGAAAAACACTTTTTTTTTTTTTTTGAGACAAGAGTCTCACTACATCATCCTCAGTAGAGTGCCATGGTGTCACAGCTCACAGCAATCTCAAACTCTTGGGCTTAAGTCAGGCGTCCTCAAACTACAGCCCATGGGCCACATGCAGCCCACCAAGGACATTTATCTGGCCCACCAGGTGTTTTTGCCACTGCTGCCTGTCCTGCTTAGCAGCCGACTCATCCCAGGACCTGAGTCAGGCCCTCCAACAGTCTGAGGGACAGTGAACTGGCCCCCTGTTTAAAAAGTTTGAGGACCTCAGGTGATTCTCTTGCCTCAGCCTCCCAAGTAGCTGGGACCACAGGCGCCCATCACAATGCCCAGCTATTTTTTGCTGCAGTTGTCATAGTTGTTTAGCAGGCCCAGCTGAATCTTTTCACAAGAGATAAACACTTTTCAAACACATGTGACTAGAGTAAACCTTTGCATATCAATTCACTGAAGACATTTCTAGTGTTAAGTCATGCCACTCCACTGACCAGAAAAATGGATTTGTTTAACCTAAAGAGAAAACAGATCAAATGTAATGCCAAAAAAATTAGCCCACAAAATGCTTACTGCAGAGAAAGCCTTGGTGACTTTCGAGGTTGGGATCTTTCTTTTTCTCTCTCCCTTTTCCTTTTTTTTGGCTGGCTTTTTATACAGAGCCATCAACATGATCTGTGCCCATTTTTCCCCACGAGATAGCTCATCATGCCACATGTCACCTAGCAACCGAAACACCACTCGACAACCACCTAGCTACCCAATTCTTCATACAGAATTTTGGTCTTGTTCTATTGAGCAATGGGGTAAGGGACAGATAAGAGAATGTTAAAACAGTGTTAATATGTGTTTGTTTCTGACCAGGCGCGGTGGCACACACCTGTAATCAGAGCACTCTGCGAGGCGGAGGTGGGTAGATTGCTTGAGCTCAGGAGTTCCAGACCAGCCTGAGCAAGAGACCCTATCTCTACTAAAAGTAGAAAAACTAAGACAAGAGGATCACTTGAGCTCAAGAGTTGGAGGTTGCTGTGAGCTATCATGATGCTACAAGCACTCTCCCCAGGGAGACAGCCTGCGATTCTGTCTCAAATAAATAACTTTGGAAAGCCCAGAAACATCCCTGATCCTCCCTCTATTTCCAGCTCTAATGACACATCACCCTTCCACACGCCCCTTTTCTCTTTGTGATGCCTTTCCAGACTTCCCTAAGGAAACTGCACTGCCTTTTCTGTGCCTCCAGACCCCATGAAACAACTGCTGCTAATATTTATAAAAGACCTACTGTACTGCCAAAGCCTCCTAACTAGACCCACTCAGCATCCCGACAGCATCCTCTTCTCCCTGCTGTCCCACGCCAACTTCCACCTGGAGGACCCTGGGACCTCTTGCCCTAGGACTTGTACGGTCCATTTTCCACAAAGAAGCTGGTGGGTCCCCTAGATGTCCAGCATCCAAAACAGTGCCTTGGACATAATAAATGCTTAAAAATGTGGAATGAATTAATGACTCCATCAATCAAAACAACTACGTCTGCATCTCCCAAACAGGCAATCCAATCAATGTCCATTTTGTGAATGATGAAATATGACTAATTTTAAGCACGTACAATTAGCAAGACAAAAGAAAATGTGTATTGCCTTCTCCCTGGTCAGGAGCCTAGGCACGCTGCAGAGCCTACGTTATTGTATTTCTCTTTTCTTTCACGATTTTGGTTTCCAGAGTATGCAGATTATAACTACCACTGAAAAACAATCCTTAAAAATGTTTCCGCTGGAATTTAGGGTCTGATTTTTTTAAAAAGCTAAATGTTAAGTTTAGAGGGTTTTTCCACCCTCATCAGCTTTGCAGATAAACAGGTGACCGATTTCCACTAATTTTATTTGATTTTCAATCAGCGTTCAACCAACTGTAAGGAACATCTTGGAGCTGTTAAATAAAGCCAACCTTCCATACTTATACCAAGTTCCCAAACATCTCCCAAAATGATCTTTCAAGGGCCAAATGTATGCTATTTTTTCCAACATATACCAAAAACAAACCAATAGAATAAGATTTTGTTTTTCTTCTTAATTTTGGAGAGAATGGGTGCATGCCATCCCAAGCACCTTGTGTACACTCAGATCAGGCTGGCAAAGCCACCTTCTCCCTCATCTGCAGCCCCGAAGCCCACAGGAGCCAAGCCATCCTACGGTCAGGAACAAACAGCCAGTGTGCTAAGGGAATATCCTCAGGTGCTGGAGAGAAACTTCAGCGTGGGCTGTTGTCAAACACAGACACAGTCGATAAAACAATTTAACAAAATGCCTTTTCACTTCTGACACACTGTAGAGGAATGCAGTTAAGTGGAGACAATATTATCACTCCAGGAAGAAAAGGGAAATCTCCTGCCCTCGGAACTCAGGCCCCGGCTCCGCAGCGTGGCCCCATATGGAAGTAGTTCCAGATAGGTGACAACCGAGGTCCTTGCCGGAAAACTTTTAATTGGGTCCCTATTCCAGGGTTGTGCTTTTTAAAGGAGCCCTGCTCTGGAGCCTCTTAATCAGCGAGATTTTCTCTGCTCCACGAATGCTCGCTCGCCAGCGAGCGCAGGCGGTTCCCCCCCCCCCCCCGCTGGGGCGGCCTTCCCGACCCCGAGCCGGCGACTCCCCCAAAGCTGCAGTCCCCGCGCTCCGCCGGGAGGTGATGGTTCGGGCTGTGGCCCCCGCCCAGAGGAAGGGAGTGGAGAAAGCAGGAACGCGGCCACTCTCCGCCGTGTGTGGAATAATTAAACTCTTCTGGAACCAAAAAAGTTCCCTCTCCGCAGCCTTTGCTCGCGGGGCCTGGGGCCCGGGAGAGGCCTGGGGCTGGATTTTCACCGCCCGCGGCCCCGGGAGAGGGGTCCGACCAGCTTCGCCCGAGCCCCCGCGGGCTCCGCTCCGGTGCAGACCCCCGGGAGGCGCTGTGGCCGACCCGCGCCGCGCTGCCCTCCTGGTCCCGCGGCCGGAGCCTGGAGAGTACGGCGGGCGGCGCTGGGCGGGACATAGTCCCCGGCGCGGCCACCCGGCTGCGCCCCCGCTTGCCCAGCCGGCCCGGCCGCGCCGAGAACTTTGCCGCCCGCGGCCCGGGGCGGGGGGCGCCCGCGAGGCCCGGCCGGGCCCGCCGCACTTTCCCTTTCCCCGCCTCCCTGCCGTCTCCCTCCTCCCCTTTCCAGGAAGCGCCATATTGATCCCGGCGCCTTCCCCCTCCTCCCCCTCCTCCGCCCCCGCGCCCTCCCCTCCTCCCCCGGCACCCCGCGCCCCGAGCGTCCCCGGCCCCTCACCTTGGCTATGGCCTTCCGGTAGCGGGTCACCGCTTGCTGGATGAGGCTGAAAACTTTCATGTGGCCGTCCCCGCACGGCACGACCACCCGGGTCCTCCCGAAGCACACGGTCACTTTCATGCCGCCGTCCCCGCGGGCCGGCCCGCGCCCCTCGCTGACCGCGGCCGGAGCGGCCCCGGGCCGGGGCGGCTGGACACTCGGCGCGGCGGGGCCGCTGCACGGGCGCGCGGGCGGCTAGGGGCGCGGGCAGGCGGCGGCGCCGGGGGGCCGCTCGGCTCGCATGCCCGGCCCGGCCGCCCTCGCCTCGCCCCGGGCTCGCCTCGCCTCTCCCCGCCGCGGCGCCCGCAGCCTTCGGCCACCTGTTCGGCGTCTCGCGCGCTCGGCGGCGGCTGCGGCCCGGGGCTGTGTGGCGCTCGCGCTTACTCGGGGCTGCTGGGGGAGGGGACGGCGGCGAGGGAGGGGAGCAGAGGGGAGGGAGGAGGAGGAGCAGGGCCGGGCACACAACACCGCGCACATGCGGCAGGGGGAGGCGCGGCCCGCTCCAGGCGCGGGGCGGGGCGCGCGGCCGCCGGACCCCTCGTCCCCGCGCCGGCCCCGGCAGGCGGCCTTTTGCCTCCACCCGCCCCTTCCTCGGGTGCCGCCGCCGCAGAGCCGGGGGTCTGGGCGCCTCCGACCCCGCCCGCCGCCCCCCGTGCCTTGGCACCGCGCCCCCCATCCCTCCTCCCCCGGCCTGCCCACCGCGCTGCGGGGCTGCGCTCGCCCGGGAGCCCCTCCTTGGGGACGCCCCTGCCACGCCCCCAGAGGTCTCCACGGAGCGCCCCCCAGCCCGCCCTTTCTTTGTCACTTTTAATCCCCTTCCTGGGACTGGAGGGTTTTGGGTGCAGTCGCTTCTGGGGAAAGCAGTTTATTCTCCGTGTGGCGGACTCAGCGCGCCACGTTCAGAGAGGAGCAGTCACCAAGTCCCCAAACACCCGGGGAGGACAGGGACCGGGCTGGGCCGGGATGTTCCAGCCCTAGTCTCTCCTCCCCGGGGGGGGGGGGACGCCAGTCTCCCCCCCAGCCCGCAGCTTGGCAGCGTCTTCCCTGGCTCGCTAGCTCGGCTGCAAGGCCGGGCAGCCGCGGTTATGCGTTACAAGCAAAAATTAATCGTCTGCTCAGGGGAGACGTGGGGAAAGCTCAGATGCGACCCGGCCTTTCTCCAGAGGCCACTATTTATGAAGTTTCCTGCTGACCCCGGGGTGACCCCCCCACCCCGGTTAAATATGTTGAAGTTAAACATAGGCAATCTAGATGCATTTATTTCTTTAAAATTCTGCAACATGAGCAATCCTAGCGCAAATCTATGAACGATGTGTTTGTTCCAGATGCCTCCGGAGAAAAGCTGTGCACGGGGGTCACCACCGTGTACTGGCTCTTAGCACAGGCTCTTAAACCCGGAAGGCTGAAGGAGTTCCATGCAGAGGGGACGTTTTAACAGAACGTGAACCAAGTCTGTCTTGGTTCTGAGCTGTGATTCCTCAACAAACGTTATGTCACTGTGTTTAAAGACTGGCGAATGTCAGCAAAGAGTCATCCACCCAAGTCTGTCCCACAGTGGATTAAATCTATTTTTGCCATTTGTTTCCAGATACATGGAAGGAATAGTTAGAACTTCAGCAGTTAGAGCTGGAAGAACCGGTGACCATCCAGCCATCCCATCCTCCCCTTCCCATTTTATTTATTTATTTATTTCAGGTGTCATCAAACTATGGCCCACGGGCCACATGCAGCCCACCTAGACATTTATCTGGCCTGCCGGGTGTTTTTGCCACCGCTGCCTGTCCTGTTTAGTAGCTGACTTGTCCCAGGGCCGGTAGTCCAGCCCTCCAACGGTCTGAGGGACAGTGAACTAGCCCCCTGTTTTAAAAGTTTGAGGACCCCTGATTTATTTAGAGACATAGTCTCACTTTGTCACCCTTGGTAAAGTGCTGTAGCATCATAGCTCACAGCAACCTCAGTCTCCAGCGATTCTCTTGCCTCAGCCTCCCAATAGCTGGGACTACCGGCGCCTGCCACAACACCCACCAGGCTGTTTTTTAGAGACAGGTCTCGCTCTGCTGGTCTCCAACTCATGAACTCAAACAATCCACCCTCCTTGGCCTCCCAGAGTGGTGGGATTACAGGCATAAGCCACCACACCTGGCCCCACCTCCCATTTTAGGACTAGAAAATGAGACAAAGAGGTTCGCCTGTTTGGGGGAATCCCTGCACTTTCCATGCCCCACCTTGCCCCTGCCTGCTACAGTGCAGTTCGTTACAGGAAACTTTGTGCCTCCAACCTCTCACATCCCTTGGCCGCCACACTGGTAAACAACTGTCTTAGCAATAAGTGCAATAAATAGGTGCCTTGTGTTATCATCCCTCTTTACCCTGGATGTTGCCCAAGGCCACAGAGAAAGCTTGAAGCAGACCCAGGAATAGAATCCAGATCTCCTACACAGCCATGAGAAAGGCTTCCCACCGCAGCCTTCAGCATTTCTACCCCGAAATGTAGTGACAGCTATGACGACTCTTGGTGAGGTCTTCTTGCTTCTTATATTAATATGTGGATCTACAAAAATTACTGATAATTATAGGTGTTTCTGTTTTCATGCATGAGGGGATATATACTAGTTTAGCACGGAGCTTTCTCAAAATAATTCTAATTGAAAGTCCAGTTTTAGTAATAGCCAGAGTCCGTCGGACATAGCACAGAGCTTGGTTCAAATCCGAATTTGACCTATTACCTAGTGCAGGGGTCCTCAAACTTTTTAAACAGGAGGTCAGTTCACTGTCCCTCAGACCGTTGGAGGGCCGGACCACGGGCCCTGGGATGAGTCGGCTGCTAAGCAGGACAGGCAGTGGTGGCAAAAACACCCAGTGGGCTGGATAAATATCCTAGGCAGGCTGCATGTGGCCTGCGGGCCGTAGTTTGAGGATACCTGACCTAGTGCCTTTGACATGGCACTAACTCTGCAGCCTTAGTTTTATCAGCTGAAGAGTAGAACTCGCCATATCTATCTCATAAATTATTAGCATTAATAATGTATTAAAACAATATACTCCGGCTTAGCACCCATAGCATAATGGTTACAGTGCCAGCCACATACACTGGGTGTTGGGTGGCAGGTTTGAACCCAGCCCAGGCGAGCTAAACAACAATGACAACTGCAACAAAAAAAATAGCCAGGCCTTATGGCAGGTGCCTGTAGTCCCAACTACTTGGAAGGCTGAGGCAAGCGAATCACTTAAGCCCAAGAGTTTGAGTTGCTTTGAGCTGTGACACCACAGCACTCTACCAAGGGCAACATAGTGAAACTCTGTCTCAAATAAATAAAGAAACAAACAAACAAACAAAACAGTATACTCTGGCACACGGGAGTGTGTAGCATAGTAGAACTGAGTTACATAATATAAGCAAAGGGAAACAAAGTTACAAATGTGGGCAAAATGATAACATTAGGAATAAAATGGAAAAACCCAGTGGAAGAACCCTGTTCTCAATTCACTTTAATTCTCTTCCACACACACCCTTAGTGAAGACCTTCTGTGTGGAAAGCACTGGGTAAACATTACAGAATTATAAAAGTGAGCAAAAGACAAAACTAGAGGTTAGAATAGGATAGCTATCCCAATAACTGTTATTCAAGACATTAAATATTAAATGCTGGCAAAGTGTTTAGGGCAGTGCTAGGGAAGGAGGTGGACCTTCCTAAGAGGTGACATCAGAGCACATTTGTACCATTCCATTTACATCACTTTCTTCCCTGTTCCTGGTTAACAAGGATCTGAACAGTTTTTTAGAAACATGATCCACAGGATTAATGATAATTACATCAATGTGACTAACCAGATAAAGCCCTACAGCTTTATTTAAATCTACCTTGTTTATCTAGATATAGCGATTCCCTTTACATTAATAATTGATGAAAAAGTAATGCTGTGTAATTTTAGATGCCAGACCCTTTGGTATCTTGAGTCAAATTTTTAACATTTCATGACAAGTTGTGAATATGCTTTCACTAATATACTCCTCACCTAACATCTAACCATGGTGTTGGATTACGGCCAGACCACCTTCAGGTCTGTAAAATGTTGACCAAATTGCTTCTGGCCTGAGGGAAGCATAAAGGCAAGTCCAATCCCAGTGAGAAGCAAAATTATCCAAGTCAAGGGGCAAATGCTGCCTAAATAGTTTATAGTGTGTTTATTCTCCTGAAATCTACACATTTTAGGTTAAAAAATTATAGCCCTTGTCTTCCTTGTGCTTCTCTTTTCTAGGTGATTGACTTAATTGGTTTTGAATATCCCAGGGAGTTCTGAGAATTAATTAGGGTTTGTCTGGGCTTTGGGCCTATCTGCAAACAGGCAGGTGTGACCACATGGACTATAATTTCAACTATACCCAGCTGCACCCATGTGCATTATGAAATAAATACACTCTCCGTGTGCGTAGGGCTGGTATTGTATTACCCAGCATCTCACACTTAGGAAGTCAATAAGAAAAAGTCAAGAAGATAGTTACAGTCTTTTAAATTTGTTCATGCTTGGAAGGTTATAGTTACCTCTGAGTTATGCATTCATATTAGTGCCTACAAAGAGATATTATACTTAAGATAATGTTATCAATCTTGTATGTCTGGCCTTACCTAATAGAGAACTGGGTCACTCATGCACCAAATATGTATTGGCCACTGATTTTATATCAAGCTCTCCGTTGCACACTGGGTTTGTAAATTCCTCCTTCAAGAGATCCCCAACAGGGCGGTGCCTGTAGCTCAGTGGGTAGGGCCACATACACTGGGCCTGCTAAACAACAAGGACAACTGCAACAACAACAATAAAAATGGCCAGACTGGCTCAGCACCCATAGCACAGTGGTTATGGCGCCAGACATGTGCACTGAGGCTGGAGGGTTCGAGCCCAGCCTGGGCCAGCTAAACAACAACAACTACAAAAAAAAAAAAAAAAATGGCCAGACATTGTGACAGATGCCTGTAGTCCCAGCTACTTGGGAGGCTGAGGCAAAAAAAACCTCTTGGGCCCAGGAGTTTGAGGTTGCTGTGAGAAATGACACCACAACACTCTACCCCAGGGTGACAGCTTGGGATTCTGTCTCAAAAAGAGAAAAAAAGAGAGATCCCCATTGACGGGAGTGGTGGCTGATTTCTATAATCCCAGCACTTTAGGGGGTTGAAATAAGGGGATCATTTGAGGCCAGGAGTTCAAGACCAGCCTTTGCCACACAGCAAGATCCTGTTTCCACCAAAATAAAACTAAAAAGAATTAGCCAAGTGTGGTGGTGCACACCTATAGTTCCAGCTACTTTTGAGGTCAATGTGGGAAGATTGCTTAAGTCCTGGAGTCCTTATCAGTGAGCTGTGATGACACCACTGCACTCTGGCCTGGGCAACAGAACAAAATACTATCTCGAAAACAACTACAACCAAAAAAAGGACCCAGTCTGGTAAAGATTTCAGATGTGAACAGGCAGCGGCAAAGAGTACAGTTAAGTGCTAAGTCCATATTAAGGATAGCAGTGACTGGGAAGTGCCTGTGGCTGGAGTAGGGCTCTGGCCCCATATGCTAGAGGTGGTGGGTTAAAACCCAGCCCCAGCCAAAAACTGCAAAAAAAAAAGAAAGAAAAGAAAAAGAAACGGTGCTTCTGATATTTAACTTTTTTTTTAAAAAAAGGATAGTGGTGGTAGCCAGAGGAAGTGTTCGCTGGGAGAGAGAAGCCATGTAGAGTAAGATCCTTAGAAATATACTATACACCACATTTGTAAATTTAAGTCCTTTAGTAGTCATATGTGAAATTAATTTTAATAATATATTTTACGTAAGTCACAAGGAAAGTTTTTGGACAGACAGTCCATTATTTCACCTCCAGGAAACAACACCCTTTCTGATTCATCAGTGCAAGTTTCAACTTGCTTATCAGTGTTGTCAGGAGGGCTTTATTTGTGTCTCTATGTATGGATTTTACCTTTTTTTTTTTTTTTTGAGATAGAGTCCCTGTCACTCTGGGTAGAATACAGTAGCATCATCGTAACTCACAGCAACCTCAAACTCTTGGGCTCAAGTGATCCTTTTTCTCAGTCTGGTATCAAACTCCTGAGCTCAAGCAATCCACCCACCTCGGCTTCCCAGAGTACTAGGATTACAGGTGTGAGCCACTGCACCTGGCCGATTTTGTGTTTCTTGACTGTTACATATCTCAAAACTTTTGTGATACGTCCTAAATATCACCATTTCAACCTGTCCATTTCTAGAAATATTAGGAAGCATTGTACATTCCTTTTTTTCATATGCAGTCTTGATAATCCTGTGTGTCATTTTTTACTTACAACACATGTCAATTAAGACCAGCCTGATTCCAGGAGCTGGTCTCTACATTGGCTACATATAGCCAATGGTCACTGTCCTGCACAGCGTAGCTCTGGAGGGTGGGATTGCTGCCAGCGCAGGCACATGCACTGTTGAGAAACAGACACAAATGGATTGAGCTCTTTGAGGACAGGACTCTCTATGGGGTATAGAGCCAGAGAAGGGGTAGACATAAAGTTTGTGTGCAGTTTATACAGGGTAGACATAAAGTTTGTGTGCAATTTAAAATAGCTTAGCATGGTAAATTGGACATGAACTTTATGACGACCCTGTATCATTCACAGCACATCCCCAGAAGCTGTCCCAAGGCAGGCTCAATGAGGAAGTGAATGTAGGAGTGAATGACCTTGCAGGAGGGGAGGAAAGATGACTCCTCGACATAGACGCGCCTTGGGTAATGGGTGGTGTTGCTGCTGTGTTTAGGATGAACCACCAACGTGGTGGTTCTCACTGTGTCACTCTGGGTAGAGTACAGTAGTGTCATCGTAGCTCACAGCAACCTCAAACTCAGGCTCATGTGATCCTTTTTCTCAGTCTGGTATCAAACTCCTGAGCTCAACCAACCCACCCACCTCGTAGGAACTGCCCTGAGGCTCCCTACAGCTCCCCTGTTGATGAGCAACAATAAACACAAGTCTGAAAACAGCGGGTTCTCTACTGAAGCATGAGATCCTATGAATTAACCTGGGTGAAAAGAATGGTCAACAAGGAAAAAAGGGAGGAGAAAAAGAAAAAACCAGAAAAGAAAGAATGAGAATAATAGTTGCCCAGGCTGGCCAGCTCGAGTCCAGGCTAATATCACCACTCCTAGAAGCCCCCAGGTCACCTGACCTAAGAGTTCCTTGCAGAGAGAAGCACCTGTGATTGCTGGTGGTCCACCACCCAGAGCCCAGGTGTCCACGTGAATGTTGTCCTCCTTCCCAGGCCCACAAGCCGAAGAACAAGGGAGTCTGTTGGTAAAGTTCATGGAAGTTGGCGGAGTAAAGTGATCTAAGCTGCTCGCTTTCTGGTGCTGGGGCTTGACACCAGGGAGGATTCAGGGAATCCAGTGGTGCGGAGAGGTGCTTCCATGGATGCTTTACAAATCCCAGTTCCTTCAGCCTAATCTTTCAGAGCAAAGTTCAGGGTCAAGGTCTCTGGCAAGGCCTTCTAACTTGCCAGGGAAAACAGAGGTGCGGGTAGGATAACCATCACTGCTCCGAGGGCATTTCAGCATTTATTTATTTACTTATTTAGAGACAAGGTCTTGCTCTGCTGCCCAGGCTAGAGTGTTACCGTGTCAGCCTAGCTCACAGCAACCTCAAACTCCTGGATTCAAGAGATTCTCCTGCTTCGGCCTTCCAAGCAACTGGGACTACAGGCACCTGCCACAATGCCCAACTAGTTTTTCCATTTTTAGGAGAGATGGGGTCTTGCTCTTGCTCAGGCTAGTCTCAAACTCCTGAGCTGAAGCAATCCACCTGCCTCGGCCTGCCAGGTCAGGAGACCTCCCTTCTCTCTGAGATGGGCATGTCTCTACTAGGAATAGTCTGTTGCTGTTTTTTGCTATACAACACTTTGAGAAAATAGGATGCGAATGGGAACAGATCAAGGAAAGGAGTTTAAATATTTAAGCACTCACTTAACATTTGATGATTAAAAGGAAAGAATACAATGAATTCACCGGGAGCTTCACACCAATACTTAGATAAATCTCAGCTCTAAAGGACTTCTGGTAAAGTTCTTTTTATAAATCAGCTTTTAAAGAGTATTTAACCAATATGGCTGAGCAGTTTTATTCAGTTAAAAGAGAAAAATGCATTGAGGTTGATAATGGGAACATTATGCTTCTTTTTGTGACCTTGTCAAGATTAAATGGCTGAAATTCTCAAATCAGGATGAGTAAAAGAAATGCTTTAATTGGAGAAACTGTGGTGGACGGAAATTAGGTCCAAAGCCCATGGACCAATGTACGACTTATGCAAACCTCCCAGCTCACCTGAAGTAGAAAATCATCTTGCCCTTAACTAAGAGTGCTCCAGAGCTGGTGTCAGAGGATGTGAGTGACTTTGAGGCTATTTTCCATGAAGCCCGGGGCCCCAGCCCCCTGACATTCTGTGTTATAATTCTGGTCTACTGGACCAGAGCATATCCAACTCTGCTAATCCTCTATACCTGATTTTAAATGGCTGACTCATTCTTCTCTTTCAAGCTACTCTGTTAAGGAAGGAGTTTTGTTTTTTTTTTTTATTGTTTTTGAGATAGCATCTCACTCTCTTGCCCTGGGTAGAGTGCCCTGGCATCATAGCTCCCAGGAACCTCACACTCTTGAGCTCGAGTGATCCTCTTGCCTCAGCCTCCCAAGTAGCTGCTACTATAGGCACCTGCCACAATGCCCTGCTAGTTTTTCTGTTTTTAGAGACAAGGTCTCACTCTTGCTCAAGCTGGTCTTGAACAAACTCGTGAGCTCAAGCAATCCACCTGCCTCGGCCTCCCAGAGTGCTAGGATTACGGGCGTGAGCCACTGCATCCAGCCTACAAGTTCAATTTCAAAAATTCTCTCTGGTGCTTTGAAATTTTATCTGCACAGTGTCCAAGCAGCAGCTATACGCTTATTGCAGCTGAGAATGTTTACTTGGGAGGACCAGATGCTGCGGGTCTCCAGTCCTGGATCCAGAACCCACGGAAGCAAGAAATCTTCACACTGGCAAGAACGGATCTGCCTGGTCTCGTAACACTGGGTTGTCTTCTGAGCCAGGCTGTGTCCTTTCTCTGTGCAGAGTCTTGCGGTGCTCTCTCTATCCCATTCAGAGTCAAGCCAAAGTCTTTATGATGATTTGCAAGCACCCACCTGATCCACCCTCCACTGCCAACCTTTCGTACGGATCTCCCTGCTTCACACCTCTCCAGGAGTCCTAATGTCCCTGTTGATCCTCAATCAGACCAATTGCACTGTGTCCTCAGGGCCTTTGCACATGCCGTTCCCTCGGCCTGGACTGCTCTCCCTCCCAGAATCTGCTTGCCTTCCTCTCTTCTCCTTTCTGTCCTCTACTCATTGTCCTTTTGCATTTCCTGACCACTCAATTGAATAGCAACGACTTTCCCTTTTTCCTCTCTATGTCCCTTGCTTTATTTTTTTACCATACTGCTCATAGTCATCTGACATGGCTATTTGATTAATTAGTTACCTGTATCTCCCAAAAGAATGTAGGCTCCCTGAGAGCAGGGACCTCTTCTCCTTCGTTTGCCATTGTGTCCTCTGTGACTGTGATAGCGCTTAGTTCCTAACGAGTGCTCCATACATATGTGTTAAATAAATCTCTCCATCACTGATGAGCAGCAAGACATTTGTCACCCGGAAAAAGAAACGTTTTACCCAGTGGATCTGTGGCATCTTCTGCACTGCAGAGAGCAGCCCTGCAAAGTACATGGCATTATGACTCCTAAGTTATTATTATTAAAATAGTAAATGCTGACCACACTCAGGCAGATGCGCATAGAATGTGTGGACCTGCCCTCCACATGGTAGAGAAGGTGTGTGTTCATGAAAGCATAGTTGTTTGTGTACAGTGGGGATTGGCAAACCATGGCTCACAGGCCACATCTGGCCCATTTCTTGTTTTTGTGTGGTTTATGAGATAGGAATGGTTTGTACACTTTTAAATGGTTGAGGGAAAAAATCAAAACAAGAATAATATTGTGATATGAAAATTACATGGAATTGAGATCTCCGTGTCTATAAATAAGATGAGTGGCACACAGGTATGTTCCATCTATGGCTGCTTTTGTGTTCAATGCCCAGCAGAGGTGGGCATTGCTCCAGGGGCCACATGCCACACAAAATCTAAAATACTTACTGTCAGCCAGGTGTGGTGGCTCATGCCTGTAATCCTAGCACTCTGGGAGGCTGAGGCGGGTGGATTGCTTGAGCTTGGGAGAGACCAGCCTGAGCAAGAAAGAGACCCCATCTCTACTAGAAAAAAATAAACAATAGAAGCATTAGCAGGATGTAGTGGTAGGGTGTTGGTAGTCTCAGCTATTTGGGAGGCTAAGGCAGGAGGATCACTTGAATGCAGGAGTTTGAGATTGCTGTGAGCTGGGCTGATGCCTTGGAACTCCAGCAGGGGCAGCACAGGGAGACTCCATCTCTAACTAACTAACTCACTCACTCACTAACTAACTAACTAACTAAATAAATAAATGAAATCTTTACCATCCGGATAGTGAAATAGCAAGAGTTTGCTGACCTCTGTTTAGAACTACGTGTGACTATTAGAAGGTGAGAGGCAGGATAAAACAGGAACATTTCCATTCTTGGGAGCAAGAAATCTGTCTTCCTGGAGGAGGGGTAGGGCGGAGGATTGGTGTGCTCCCACCTAATGAGTCCACTGTAAGGGTACGCCGCACACCTCCTGGGGCAGCACGTGGCTATACCAGGGGCCTCACCTAACAATGCAAACATTGTGACCTAATCCTTTGTACCCTCACATTAATCTGAAAAAAAGAAAAAGAAGTGTGTCTTCTTTCCTGGTGGCCTCTCGTTCTCTTAGGACCCTGCTGAGCCCATCTTTGGGGGCTTCCATTTCTTTACCTATCGTGGGAGATACACCGTAAAGCAACCTCCAGTGAATTACTACTCTGTATCACCCACTCCCCTTGAGTGTAGACAGAACCTATAACTTGCTCCTCATCAGTAGAATGTGGCAAATGTGTAGCAGTGTTGCTTCTGGGATTATGTCCAGTTATGTAAGATTCCAGCTAACAGGAGAGATGGCTGCTGGCTGGGAGAAGCAGACTGCCCTGCTGTGAGCTGCTGATGGCAAGGGCCAAGGGACAGGGAACTGTGAGCATCCTCTGAGGCCTGGGGGCAACTTTATCTGACTGCCAGCAAGAAGCCAGGGCTTTCTGTTGCATGGCCACTGGTAAATGAATTTTGCCCTCTAACCTGACTTTAGAAACAGTTTTTCTTCTCTAATTGAGCCTCTGGAAGAGAACAGCCCCCAAAAGCTTTGATGACTACCTGTGAGACCCTGCGCGGAGGCCCCAGTGAAGCTGCACCTGGATGCCTGGTCCACAGAAACGGAAACGCTAACTGTGTGTTGCTTTAAGCCATCGGGTGTGGGGTCATTTGCCACATAACAACAGAAAGCTAATGCATCTATACAATAAAGTATTTGAACTATATTTTAGAGTACCTTGATTTTTGAAGGTTCCTCTTCAAGCAGTTTATCATGATGCTAAAAACCACCTAGGATGCTTAGTAAAAATACAGATTCCTGGGCCAGCCATGGGGATTTCTTGCCTAAAATCCCAGCACTCCCGTGGGAGGCCGAGGAAGGAGGATCTCTTGAAGCCAGGAGTTCAAGACTTACCTGGATAACATGGCAAGACTTTATCTCTATAAAAATTTAAAAAGAATTTTTCTGTTTAAATCATCCAGGTATGGTGGCATGTGCCTATAATCTTAGCTACTCAGGAGTATAGGTGAGGATGGAGAATTGCTGAGCTCAGAAGTTTGAGGATGCTGTGAGGTATGATGTTGCCACTACACTCCAGCCTGGGCAACAGAGTGAGACCCTATCTCAAAAAAAAAGTCGAGGTAACTCCTAATGTAGAGGAAATTGTCTCAAACTTCAAAGTGAACACTGAACGCAGCCTGCCAGGTGGCTGTGGGGAATGAGGAGTGTGGACCTCCTGGCTTGGGACACATGAGCAGCTGTTGCAATCTGCACACGTCACCACCCGTGAGCATGCCTCTGTGTGCACACGCATGCTTGCCTAACTTCTGGTTGCTTCTCCAGCTCCTCCTGAGCCCAGCAATGGTGTGGAGCTGAGAACAACAGTCTCTCTTCCCCCCATCCTAAGGGTGGCTCTTGAGAATGATTCAGGCAGGGTGTCCCACCAGGCAAGAGCAGGAAGCAGGGACACGAGCCTTTTTGCAAAGCACTGATGACCAGATAAGGCCTTGTAGAAGGATTCTTGGAAATGTGTGGCTGCAGAGAACGGCTGAGAGGTATATTGGGGGACCCAATAGTGGTGGCCTTTTGTGCAAAAAATAGTTCTCTTTTTATCCAGTACTGAGGGAGGGGAGTTTTCAAGGATTTGGACTACAAGGCTGAAATCGTGGATGTGTCTGGTGGGAAAAGAGTCAGATCAGCTGGGGTTGCCTCCCTGTCTCAATTCACCATCCTGGAAAAACAGATATTGTAAGGGGGCAGAGCAGTGCACTGTCCCCTGCAACTAGGACTGGGGTATCAGCGCTCCCCAGAATGGAGAGCCACTCCCCTCCACAGGTTGCTCCACCATGAGCCCTTGGGGTTCCCGCTAACTCTTCTGCTTGTCCCTGGCCTGGCCACTGCCCCACTGCCAGCTGCCCCTCCCAACTCTAGCCCACGCTCCATGCTTTCTTCCAAGTCGCCCAGAAACTTTCCCAGGGGCCTAAAGCTGCACAGATCTGGAGGCTGTGGCCCAGAAGCAAGCTCATCTTTTCCAGTGACCTGGACCCCAGTGCCACCTCCCAGTACCCCTTTCCGCCCCTGCATAACCCAAACAACTTTCTGCCAGTGACCCCAACTTCTGTACAACTCAAGCAACTCTTTCATAGGTCCTGACAGTGTTCTTATAGATTTTTGGATCTTTTTGCAAAAAATTCACTTATTCATTCAACTTTTATGGGCCATCAGCATTTTGCCAAGTACCACATTAACAATGATGATAAAAGATAAGACACAGTCTCTGCCCTCAGGATGTCCTCTTTTGCGGGAGAGGAGCTGGACATGGAAGTGAATAGGACATCATAATACAATGGGGAGTTTACCCTGGGAACACAAATGCTAGACCTCTGTGCTCTGAGGTGGTCAGAGAAAACTTCCAGAAAAGGGTAATTTTTTAAATGGATGATTGGCAGCCAGCCACTTAGGAAATTACATGTCTGAACTAATGGAGAGGAGGTGGCAATGGGAATGGAGTTCCCCTCAGAAAGAATTTTAAAAAGACGTTAAAATGACCAGATATAGAATAAAATGAGGCGAAATCAAAGATAGCTAAAGTCCAAGACTGTGCTATTGGAAAAGTGACAGGGTCATTGATAGGTACAGAAATTAGCAGGAAAATCAACGTGAATCTGGGGGAAAAAGATATTAAACAGGCCAACACCAGCACTCTGGGAGGCTGAGGTGGGAAGATCACTTGAGGTCTGCAGTTGGAGACCAGCCTGAACAAGAGTGAGACTCTATCTCGACTAAAAATGGAAAAATTAGCCAGGCACGGTGGTGTGCACCTGTAGTCCCAGCTACTGAGTTTGAGATTGCAGTGAGCTGTGATCATATCACTGCACTCTAGCCCAGGCGCCAGAGTGAGTCTCTGTCTCAAAAAGAAAAAAAGGGGGCTTTACACACATAAAAGATTCCAATATTTATTTATTTATTTTTTTTTGAGACAGAGCCTCAAGCTGTCCCCCTGGGTAGAGTACCGTGGCATCACAGCTCACAGCAACCTCCAACTCCTAGGCTCAAGCGAGTCTCCAGCCTCAGCCTCTCAAGTAGCTGGGATCACAGGTGCCCACCACAATGCCTGGCTATTTTTTGGTTGCTGCCGTCATTGTTGTTTGGTGGGCCCGGGCTGGGGATTCAAACCCGCTACCTTAGGTGTATGTGGCTGGCGTCTTAGCCAGTTGAGCCATAGATGCCAAGCCAAGATTCCAATATTTAGAAAGGAAAGTGGGATATAGTTCAGAAGAGCACTGTTAATGCAAGCTGTGTCCATATGTCTTTTCTATGTCCCGACAACTAGGGTACCACGTGTAGCGTGTTGGGAATAGCCTGGGAGAATATTTCCTGACAACTAAGTATCTTTGAAGAACAGCACTCTGTGTTGTAAAATAAGAATATAGGATTAAAGGCCAGAAGATCTGAATTTGAGTCTTCCCTCTACTGGCGATGTTGTTGGCCAAGTTGAGTAACCAACAATTATGACACACTGTCTTCTACATCTGTACAATGTGAATAATTCAAGCAAGTAACTCTGGCTGCTAGAACAACCAAATGAGATCATTAAAATGAAAGTGTTTTGTTAAATGTAACACATTCTACAAATATTAGCAAGAACAACTGCTATTTCATTTTCCAGCTTACTCTTTCTTCTACTCATGTCTTTGAAAAACCAATTTTTTGGAGACGGGGTCTTGCTCTGTGTCTAAGGCAATATAATGCAGTGGCATTGTCACAACTCACTGCAGCCTCAAACTCCTGGGTTTAAGAGATCTGCCTCAGCCTCCTGAGGAGCTGGGACTACACCCATCGCCCGTGCTTAGCTAATTTTTCTATTTTTTTGGTAGAGATGGGGTCTTGCTCTTGCTCAGGCTAGTCTCGAACTCCTGACCATGAGTTTGAGAACCTTCCTGGGCTCAAGTGATCCTCCTGCCCCAGCCTCTCAAAGTGCTAGGATTACAGACATGAACCACCCTAATCGGGCCAAAATCAATAATATTTTGAACGGGCATGTTTATCAGCATGGTTTTTCTGATTACAAAAGTAACCATACTCTGTGTTTATATAATGTGAACATGATGGAAACTGATAAGAAAAAGTGACCTCCACCCACTTCCCTCACCCCTGAGATAACCAGAGTCTGTGCATCCTCTTTCTGGACATCGTCTTGTTTACAAACCTCGTCTTTCCATGAAGCACAACAAAGAACAGGAAGAGAAACTCTACTTTTTTTTGTTTCCTTCTACCCCTTTAAAGTTTATTCAGTGGGAAATTTTCCTCTGCCACTGGCTGAGAACCTGGTGGGCCCCTGAATTTTCTTACTCAGGAAACTATTCTGCAATAACAAAACCCAGTGTCAAGTCAGAATTAGGTATAAGATGTAATTCATCAATTCAGCCATAGTTCAAAAGAAAGACTTTCTTGAAGGTGGCTGGGGTGGGGATCTGGTTTCCTTTCTCCCTTCTCCTTGTCCCTATTTGCTCACTTGGCAAATTCAAGGAGACAGAGAAGGGAGGGGAGGAAGAGACAGGGACCTCTTTGACAGGGACTTCTTTGCTTGGCTGCTGGCTGGAGCTCTCTGGGCTGACCCAGGCTTAGAGCAAACACCTCTGCTCAAAGGTGTTTCTGCTAGGCCCTCATATCTCTTTTTCAGTTGGCTGTGGCCATCAGCTCTCAGAGGATCTGGTATTCATATGGCTTCAGACTGTCACAGACTCCTTTTGGACCTAAAGTGGATGCTTCTTAGCTCAAGACCTCTGAGATGCAGTCATGTACTGCTTATCCACAAACACGGCCATCCATGGGGATGTAGCTACTTCTCAATCGCAGCCCTCTTCTCTCCCCCTCCCCACCCTGCCACAAGACTTTTTAGCTTCCTCAGGCATCAATTCATAGGGTACCTCATCTTCGAGAAACAACAAACCAAGCTCTGTAAGGCCACCCTCCCCGGACTTCAGAAGAGGGACTCAGCATTCCCCACTCCTGGCCCTCTGGAGCAGAACTCTTCAGTGAAATTTCCTCACAAAGCCCTTTATCTCCACTTTCTTATCTTCTCATAATGAGTAAGAGAGTTTCAATATTTACTTTGAAAATTCCTCCAAGGTGTCCTGCCTCATGCCCCACTCAGTGTCTGAGACAGTCCAGACTTGATGAAACCACTGAAACTTACATTGTAACGGCCAGGTCCATGGACGAATATATGTATATGTAAAGATATTTTTGACAAAATGTCATCATATGAATACAGTTTTTTTCACTTGATATATCTTAGGTGTCTTTTCATGTTAGTGAAAACAGATCCATCTAATTAACACAGATTGTTATAATTAGCCTACAGAGTATAGAAGCTGTAGATGTCACGGAACAGTGCTGTGGTTTAAAACTGCTCTTTGGAGGCTCAGCCAAAAAATAACTGGGCATTGTGGCGGGCGCCTGTCATCCCAGCTACTTGGGAGGCTGAGGCAAGAGAATCGCTTGAGCCCAGGAGTTGGAGGTTGCTGTGAGCTGTGATGT
>CAUYQV010108913.1:0-43791 GCA_963574575.1 Galagoides demidoff
GTCCCAGCTGCTTGGGAGGCAGAGGCAGGAGACTCGCTTGAGCCCAGGAGTTGGAGGTTGCTATGAGCTGTGATGCCATGGCACTCTACCCAGGGGGATAGCTTGAGGCTCCGTCTCAAAAAAAAAAAAAAAAAAAAAAAAGAAAAGTATTTGGGTTATCCCACTTTTATACAGCAAAAGAACAAATCTTCATAATTTTCCAGGGGTCTTAAGGGAAATTTCAAAGATAGTTTTATGTGGGTAAAGATGTCCCTGAAAGATTTATTTTTCTGAATCTAGGATGTGATTGTGAGAAAGAAAAATCAAACATTATCTGAATACTTTAGTTCATCTATTAAGACAGAATCAGATGTGCCTGAGAAACAATGAATTCAGTATCTATTAATCCAAATTACAATATAATATTTTATTTTAAAATTATTTTTAGTGCATTTTTTAAAAATTTCAAATTAATATGAGGGTATGAATGTTTAGGTTACATTTTTTTATTTTTCATTTCTAAGGTCAAATTTAAGTTGAAGTTGAGTGCTTCACCCAGGGGGCACGCTGAACACCCTCACAATGTGCACACTGGGTGAGAGCTCACAAAATACCCGCCCTCCTTCCCCCTCCCTTCTCTTTCCTTCTCCCTCCTCCTCCCTCCTTTCTCCCCCTCCCCTTGCTAGACTCTTTGTATTCCATCATTCGTGTGGGCATGTAGTTGTCTATATATTGGTTTCATATTAGTATTGAATATGTTGGATTTTTAAAAAATATAATATTTTAAGAAGAAAGTGACACAAAAAAAGAGAGTCTTAGCTTTTTTTCTTTCTTTCTTTTTTTTTTTTCTTGATACAGAGTCTCAAGCTGTTGCCCTGGGTAGAGTGCTATGGCATCATAGCTCATAGAACCTCAAACTCTTGGGCTTAATTCTCTTGCCTCAGCCTCCCAAGTAGCTAGGACTATAGGTGCCCATCACAACACCTGGCTTTAGCTCCTTATTTTATTACTATTATTTTTTTTAGGCCGAGTCTTACCACGTTACCCTCAGTAGAGTGTCCTGGAGCTCACAGCAACCTCAAACTCCTAGGCCCAAGCAATTCTCCTGCCTCAGCCTCCCAAGTTGCTGGGACTACAGGTACCCACCAGAGCACCTGGCTATTTTTTTGTTGTTGTTGTTGAAGTTGTCTTTGTTGTTCTTAGCAGGCACTGGCTGGATTTGAACTCACCAACCCTGGTTTATGTGGCCGGCACCCTAACCACTGAGCTACAGGCACTGAGCCAAGGCTTAGCACTTTCAAAAATGAGGAACTTTAGGTTTTTGCTGTTTAATAATCAATCAGGGGCTTGACAAAGTCAGCACAAAACCAGAAAACTATTACGATGGGATGCAGAATTTCTGTCATGTAGGCAGATCACATAGAATGTAAAGAAATAACCTTTTCCTGTGCCTTGTTAGGAGTGGGCCAACTAGTTTGAGATAAGCTCTCATTTTAGTGTATAGAAAACCAAATTCTAGTTTTGCATTAATGTAATAGTTAACAGTACAGTATTTATGAGCTCCCTGCTTTATTTTTTAAATTTTCTTGTAAATAAGTCCATCAAAATGGGTTGAACTTTGTCAAAATATGAATTCCTTTCATTGCTTCTTTTCCAACTCATTATTTGCAGTGAGGCAAATAAATCTTTCCTGCATGCTTATAACTGTCTATATCTGTTCAAAATTTGTCTCATATAATTCTTTTTCATATTCTATATGAACCAGATTTTTAAGACAAAAAAAAAATCATTGCGTTGTATTCATAGCCATAATTTTCTGCTACCATATCTTTAGGTTTTGATTAGTTAAGTTTTAATTAATTTAATGAATTAATTTAATTAATTTAGTTTTTGATTTTAGTTAAGAATTTCAACTTTCAGTCAAATTAGCTGGTTTCTATTCTATAGAGAAAAGTGGAAAGGAGCCTAGAAGTATCTGTTATAAATAGTTTAGTAAATTAGCCAAACTCCTAAACATACTCATATAACCCCTGAGGGCCACACAGATGCATTTTTTACTTTTTAAAATCAGCAATGTAAACACAATCGTTAACATGAACAACAGACATATTCATTATAAGAAACAAAGTGTATATATTAAAATGATGTTGGGTGACTGAATTTCAGCATCCCATTTCCCTTAAAAGTTGTCCAAGGTTATCTATTAAATAACTTAAGAATGTACCTAGGTTTTATCGGTCTTGGTTAAGTTGACAAACTTTAACTTAGAAAATCATTTATTGGTATTATAATGTAGAGAGTTAGACCGTTTGTAGTCACATACCTTAATGGTATCCCTGATGTCAATTTAGTTTCACTATTTGTTCTAAGAAATTATCGCTCAGAAATATAAAGCTATGAACCAATAAGTAACTTCACTAGCTGCTTCAGGAAATTCCTGGAAACCAGCTTATCTATATAGTTTGCTTACCTGGGCTATTAGCTCTCCTACAACAAAACGTATATACAGTTGTCCATAATAATGTCTATTTTAAATTCACACGAACTTTATGGACACCCCCCTATTCAAAACTCTTGTCAAGAAGCTGGCCTTCCTATGTCTCCAAATCCTAAAGTCTGATGTTAAGAACTGTCCTCCAGCTCGACTAGTTTCCTGTCTTGACAAACCTGCCTTAAAAAATCTTAATCCCAGATCCTCAAACCCTTTAAATATACTCCTCTTACCTTCCGATTTTTCGACACTACTTTGATCTTTCGAGAGGGTATTCTCCCTTACTGTAGAAGGTCTCACTGACTGAGCTTTGACTGATCAACAGAAACTTTGAATTCTCTTTACTCTGAGAAGTTTGTGGTAATTTTGTTATGCAGCAATAGAAAAACAAGTCAACCACATTGAAAAAAGCAGGGAAAAATGATACAGCTATTTTCAACCCCAAAGTTATCAAACAAGCCTTGTAAGTAAAAGATTCCCTTTTAGAGTATAAACTTTGTGTTTTTACACAAATCTGCTTCTGAGTTTGAGATTTCCATAAGACTTTTTGAAGCCTAGTTTTAGATGTTCAATTTCTTTGTTTCCTGAGAAATTTGGGAATCCTAGCACAACTATAGAAGTGCTTGTTTTTCTCTATGAATTAGAGTGGTGCTTTTAGATTTAAGAGGCTTTATAATCTGATTTATTTCCACTTAAGGTGGAAAAATGTCAAGCTCATCACAAAGAGAGGTAAAGGTTTTTCTCAGTTACAGATACACAGACTTGCTGAGACTGAGAGTGTGAAGTTTCACTTCTACAACCGTAATCGTAAGTCAACAGTAAATGCAGAACCATAAAAGTCACTAGTGCAGATCTCGAAGGGACATTTTACTTGTGATGAGCACAAAATGTTTTCTCGATTGAGCTGAGCTCACAAATATTCAGACAAATAAACAAAAAAAGACTAACAAAACAGATTTTTTATCATCTCTCACGTAACAGAAACTGATCCCCATTATACCCTGAGAGAGAGCACCAAATGATTACACCATAAAATCAGATTTCCAAATACTGCTGTTATCAGTGAAGAGTAACTTGCTGACTGCGTTCAATCAGACTTAGATATACGTGAGATACTTCTTGACTATGAAGTCAAGACTGTCCCAGAGATCTGATGTACCCACATGTCCCTGGGTCTGGCTGTGGAGTTTGACAAGACATGAACAGATGAGTAGTCCTGAATAAGAGCCAATATGTAAGAAACCAAAAGCCAAACTGGAATGCTGAGAGAACAATGGCCTAGACCGTTACAGTATGGAAGAGTTTATGCAGGAGCAGGATTGCCAAAGTCGCCATATGACTGATGACCTTAAAAGTTCAGAAGTGACAGTGTGTCATTTTTGAAAAAGTAAAATACAACCAGGCATAGTGGCTCACCCCTATAATCCTAACACTCTGAGAGGTTCAGGTGGGTGGGTCCCCTGAGTTTGAGACCAGCCTAAGTAAGAGTGAGATCCCATCTCTACTAAAAATAGAAAAACTAGTCTGGTGTGGTGACAGGTGCCTGTAGTCCTAGGTACTCAGGAGGCTGAGGCAAGAGGATCACTTGAACCCAGGAGTTTGAGGTTGCTATGAGTGCCACAGCCCTCTGCCCAGAGTGAAAGAGTGAGACTCTGTCTCAAAAAAAAAAAAGTAAAATAATAACTTTTATACTAAAATAAAAATAAAAATATGGCACTTTGGGAGGCAGAGGTGGAAGCATGGCTTAAGACCAGGAGTTTGAGACTTGCTTGAACAACATAGTGAGACCCTGGGTGTAGCGGCATGTGCCTGTAGTCTAAGTTACTTGGAAGGATCAGACTGGAGGATTGATTGTGCCCAGGAGTTTGAGGTGGCACTGAGCTATGGGGATGCCACTGCATTCCAGCCTGGGCAACAGAATAAGACCTTGTCTTATAAAAAAAAAAAAAAAAAGCATATTTTAAAGATTTTGTTTAACTCAGGAATAAATAGGTGAAGTGTTACAATATATTAAAGAAGATAACTTTTAAAAATTGTAAATCAGGGGGCAGTGCCTGTGGCTCAAAGGAGTGGGGCACTGGCCCCATATGCCGGAGGTGGTGGGTTCAAACCCAGCCCTGGCCAAAAACTGCAAAAAAAAAAAAAAAAAAAAAGTTGTAAATCAGGAATATTTAAATAAATGTGCCAATGGAGGTAAAACTGACTTCACAGGGGCAGGTGGTGAGGGAGAAAAGTCCATTGATCCTTCCCCAGACAGAATTTACACCTTTTTTTAGACAAAAATTATTATGTATTTATTGCTAACAGTTATCTACAACTTACAGAGTTGTAAAATAGCTCAGAAGCAGCAAAGGGCAAGAATCAGAACCTGGAAGCTCATGGTCTAAACAATACATACTTTTTTACATTGAAGCACAATTCTTTGTTTGGTGATGGGAAAGTAGGGAGACCAAAGTGAGAACTACTGTAGTGATGGAAACTGCACGCACTGATGCTTTCTTGAATGTAGTCAGTGTGGCCACTGCCCGTGTGTTTCGGGGGTTGCTTCTTCATGTGGGCTTGGGTAATGATTTATACGGTGTTGGGACAATAAGGAAAAGAGGGAGGAAACATTTTAAGGAGGGGTTGTTTTGGCAACTCAAGCTCTGTGACATTGAAAAGGCGTCTCTGGGGGTTGGGGATTTGCCACCCTCCTTATTATTTTTAGCCCCTCCATCTTGTAGCCACCTCAAATAATTAAGCAGTCCAAGTGAAAATAGTGTGTCTGCTGTGCCTAGCAGCTCCTGGGTAAGTCCCTGACTTTCCCTATTGGAACTGACTTGGAATATACTACCTTTTGGGGTACAATTAATCAAGAATTATTTATGGACCCACAGAAAAAACATCAGAAGGAAATTTAGGAAAGTCCTAAAGTGAACCAAGGGAGACATTGCTCAGCATCTGTCTCTTTTTCTAATATGAATTTGTTAAGAAAGCATTCTGAGTACAAGAAAGAAAAGGAGGAGGCAGAATGGAGGAAATACCCTTTTATCAAAAGTTTGGGTGAAGAGACAATTATGTGACCAGGGATCCTTTTTGTATTAAAGATATGACCAACACCAGATTCTTTTTTCACAGCTGTATTACTAGTTGCTTAGCCTGAAGTCTAAGCTCTGTTTTCTGTCCAAGTCTCCTCTAAAGTCCTTGCTGTTCTGGTCTCCCAATGTTTCAAAACTTCATCTTAAATGAGTACAATCTCCTCTGTTCACTCTATACATGAATATGTAGTATGACAATTTTTGTCGTCCCCTATTGAAGTAAGAAAACAAAGAGGAAGAAAGAAAAGGAGGGAGGGAGGAGAATGGACGAAAGAATGAGGGACAAAAGGTGATGGGAAGGGAAGAAGAGTGAGAGAAAGAGGAGAAGGAAGGGGAAGAAATTGAAGAGAAGGAAAGAAAGGGAAAATAAAAATAAAAACAAGCACCCTGATTCTAGTTCCAGTTTGGACACTAGCTTGTTGCAGAACAACTAGTCTGATTACTACTCTAGACGTGGGACCCCTTGTTTTTGGTTTTGAGTGCTGGATAGTAATAAAACTCTCGAACTGTAACCTTCCTTAAATTCCATTATTTTAAAGACAGCGGCAAGGAATTGGGGATGGACGAACTTCAAGCCAGCCTCCCTTTCTGCATCTCCATTCAATCTCTGCTACAGGGGATGAGAGAGGAGAGGGAAGAGAGAAAGACTCAACTTCCCAAAGTGAGAGTGCTTGGCATTTGCTTTTTTTTTACTTCATGAGTTAGAGAGATATCCCCTCGAATTCAAGTGGGCATTTGTTAACTCTGATAAGGAAGCTGCAAGAAAGTCCCCCATCAAAATTGGGCATCTCTGCAACAAAGTGAGACCAACAGCTCATTTTCTTTCTTTTTTTGAGTATTACAATTTAATTTTTAATATAAATTTTAGCTTTATTCAAATTAATATGAAGGTACAATATTTAGGTTACATTGTTCTCACATCCAGGGTAAAGTTCCATTTGTAGAAGAGCACCCAGGGGACGTGTTATACACCCTCACAATGTGCACATAAGGTAAGATCCCGCCTCATACCCTCCCTCCTTCTGCCATATGTCCTCCTCCCCCCTTTTCCTCTACCCCTGAACTGGACTGTAATAGTGTTTTATTGTTCTTAGGAACATGTGATTGTTTATAGATTGATTTCATATTAATATAGAGTACATTGGATATTTATTTTTTCCATTTCTATGATACTTTACTAAGAAGAATGTATTTCAACTCCATCCAGGTAAATATAAAAGATGTAAAGTTGCTATCTTTTTAATGGCTGAATAATATTCCATGGCATACATATATCACAGTTTGTTGATCCATCCATGGGTTGATGGGCACTTAGGTTGCTTCCATGACTCGACAATTATGAATTGAGACAAAATATTTTTGTATTTGTGGTAAAATGATTTTTGTTCTTAGTATTCCATTACTTTGATAGAGTAAGGCAATGCATAGCAAGGATATGAGACTTTCCCAGTTCAAACAGATGCTATAAATGGTCAATGGACTTGAGCTGACCTCCTGGTAGTTTACTTGGTGAATAGATCTTGACATCAAGAGCTTTGTAAGTACCAGGGAGACCACTGTGAGGGTTGGGGAAAGCAAGCTGGAGTGGGATTGTATGTGTCAGAGATCCTTTAGGGTCCTCTGATAGACAACCAATTCGAGGATTTCTGGAGAGAACATCAAAGGCCAGATGGCCTCACCCAGAGAAGCCTCTATGGCCAAGAGAGAACCCCTGATAGGCAGCCAGTTACATAAGATCTCCATTATCTTTCATATTTTCCTCCATTTTCTGGAAGCTCTCATTTTGGAAGAAATGGTGAAGAGGTATGAAGGGTGATACTGGGAAGACACATCCTGCAAAAAGATAATGAGGACCAAAGCCTAAAAATGAACTTGACTGGATTTTTGATAACCTAAAGTGACTCAATAGCTTTGAGATCTGCCTGAGTAGTTGTTAAGAGGCAGGAAAGGAAAACTGCTCAATGCAGGGTTGAAGGTAGGGATTAGAAAAAAATAAAACCATTTAATGTTTGGTCCCTCATAGAGATCTAGCTATGAGTAAGTGAGATACTTTTGTTTGTTGATGGTATGAAGCAGAGTCATGAGTAGAAAATAACTATGAAGATGGCAATGGGTAGGAAGCTTCTTTTGCTGTGGTCTAGGAGGACCTCTTTGGATTGAGAGCTTCTGTGATGAGAAGGAACCACTCATACCAAACTCTAGGACAAAATTGTCAATGCCCCAAGATTAAGACTGAGCAAGGCCAGTGTGGATTATGTTTGGTTCGTGAGGTGAGTTGGTAGGTAATGATAGAAGATATATCTGGCAGAGATCAAGGCCTTGTGGGCCATAGTAAAGTGTTTTTATGGTAACTTTGCTTTCCTCAAAAAATTGTAAGCATTTTCTTGGGTCTAGTATCCTTGTAGACAAGACTTTGGATTTGTTAACCTTATTTTATTTAATGGATGCTACATACAATTCTAAATAATTCTGGTCTTGGGGCAAGAAAATACCAAGATATCTCACATTTGTTTCCTGTGTCCGCATTGCTACTACTATATCTAGCATTCATTTATGCTATTCCAATTTTCACCTCACTTAGCTCTTGACACCCAAGGATTAAATCTTTGCCCAATACACATGTGCACATAGTTAAGTGGCTATAATTGACATCTAGGGTTTGGATTTTATATCTACTTGCTAAAAAATTGGAATAATAGGTTCAGGTGTTATTACAAATCCAGTAGAACCCCCATAGTTGACCACCTCCCTGTACTGACCACTTCCTTAAGTTGACCTAGTTTCTGTAGACTGTATACACTCAATGGAAGTTCCTTATGTTGACCACCTCTGTAGGCTGACCACTTTGTTACAGTCTCTTGGGTGGTCAACTTACAGAGTTTCTACTGTAGTTCATATCAAACATGGCAAGAGAAAGCTATTAATTTTCTGGCATATAGAAAATGTGTAGACACTATTAATTTGGTAGCATATAGAAAATGGGTAGAAAATAATGGAAGCATGGCAGTTAAAATTTCTACTCTTTGATATATGTGATGTAAAGCCCAGAACAGGAAACCTTTCCTCTTATACATATGCTTAAGTTCCAGAGATGGAAATCCCTGCCAGGAGCAATATGCATCATCTCCCGTTAGAACACTGTTCTTCCATAACCACCTCAAAGAATGTGCAGCCTGCGAGAGACGTGTACTTAGCCCTCTTGCAGCAATGTTCCTGGCTTCTTTCCTCATATGAATTACAGACCTCTCAGCGCAATCCTTAAATTCCTCCCTGCTACACTTATGCAAATCGTCACTCTGAATCCAACACTCTATCTTTTAGTTAATCCTGGAACATTAAGTATTACTGCAGTCTCATGAAAGAAACTGAGGAAAAAAATTCTGTTCAGTATGGAAATAACTCTATAAAGCTCATGATAGATGGAGGCTTATGAATAGTATATCAGTTATTGCAGTCATCATTATAGCAGTATATTTCCTTGGGTTCTTATGGGAAATTACTTTCTCTGGCACATTCTTGGGAATTATTTCCTGTGTTCCATTAGCTCTGCAGGATGACATCCTAAAATGACTGATGTGGTTCTATTGTTTTGTTAGAGTGCTTTGTAACTGCTCTTAGGGATCCTTGTTTGAATGCATATTATATTCTCTTTGAATATTATCTGAGAATATAATTCATAGTTTAGTCTTAATGTTTCTGAAAAAAAAAATCACTTAATGAAGAAAGAAGGAAACTTCTGGTAGGAAGAGCCATGAACAGTAGAGCAGGTAATTCTTGTCCTAGTCATGTGTCCATGGCCAACAAGTGGCCCATGGCCAATTGCTTTAGCTATAGGGTCTGTTTGTTCATCTGTTACTTATTGTAGTTTTCCTCTGAGGCCTGGCTTTATTGACTAATGCAGTTAGTTGTCAGGTCTTAGCCACAAGAACAAAATACATTGGGAAGATAATCAGGCTTATCATCATGAGAAAGAGTGGGATAATAGATGCTCTATCAACGACTTTGAAGTAACAAAAAAATTATCTGCCAATAAGACAATATTCTCATTAAATGAATTAATTTATTTCAGTATAACTTAGTTTTATTAATTTATTTCAGTATAGCTTAGTTTTAAATTCTCCTTCAGTTTGTTTATTTATTTAAGACAGAGTCTCACTTTGTCACCCTAGGTAGAGCATCGTGACATCATAGCTCATAGGAACCTCAAACTCTAGGGCTTAAACAATCTTCTTGCCTCAGCCTCCTGAGTGTCTGGGAATACAGGCACCATCACAATGCTGGGCTAGTTTTCTATTTTTAGCAGAAAGTGGGGTCTCGCTCTTGCTTAGGCTGGTCTCAAATTTCTGAGCTCAGGCAATCCATCTGCCTCGGCCTCCCAGAGTGCTAGGATTACGGGTCTGAGCCCCCATGCTCGGCCTCCAGTTTATGTTTTCTATTACCCTAAGATTTTCAGTATTTGCTAATTATTGAGTATGTAAATTAAAATCTTGATGGTGAGACAAGATTGAAGTACAAAAGTTAGGGAAGCTCTGTGAGCAAGTACTGACTTATACAGTATATTAGTAAGAAATATTAATGGCAAGCAACAGAAGTCCAGTGATTAAATTAAGCAACCACGGAGGTTGTTTGAAAGATGTCAGGCACTCTCAAAATTTGCTGAACATTCGGTAGAGGCCAGGCTGAGGAAGAGGAGATACCAGCGAGTCATGAAGAGCAGGGAAGTAGGAGCAGAGCACCATAGGAGCAGGTGCTGCTGCTGTGCTGGCACCACTGTACATGACTGCCAGCCTTTGCTTTTGTTCTTTCCTTGCTTGCTCCATTCACTGGGGGACAGCAGCATTCACAGGGCTAAGATGCAGCCATGTGCTCATTCCCTGTTCTTAGAGGTAGGAGCTTGACAAGGCAGGCACCTCCAATCACTGTCCAACTCTGGTCATACACAAAGAGAGGGAAATTATTTCCTAAAAGGAGGTTAGGGTGCGGTTAAGGAGTAGAATGGCTAATAGCAAATGCTTGCTCTGTATTAAGTCACAGAGACTAGAGAAGAGAGTTCTGTTTAGAATGATTGAGAGACTTTATGAAAGAGGCTGGATAAATAGAAGTTGATGAAGGGAGATTAAAAATGCCATGCCCAAAGAAGAAGGAAACAAATGGACCAAGAAAAAATGTAAGCCATCTAAATTCGATCTGTGGGACTTACGATATTGTATTGCATCAGCCACATCACTGCTCTCTCATGGAAAAGAGAATAGTGTAACTTTTGGCACAGTGTGTTCTCTAAACCAGTCATTTTTCAACCAGTGTGCCACAACATTTTTTAAAGACCATTAATTAAATTATTTCTGAAAGCAGTTCAAAGCAGAGTATGTATCTCCTGTTTTGTACTTTTGTTTTGATCAACATAATTTAAGTACATAGCGGAAGTTTATAGTTTTAAGTTAAGTTCTGTGAGATAAAAAAGGTTGAAAAAAACTGTTAGAAACTTAGCAAAATGTCATTGTGTCATCAGATTTTACCCTCTTATCCTTTTCCCAAAGGCATCCTGGAAATGCAATGCCACGTTCCCCTGGACACTGAAGAAATTGTTCCTTAGTCTCCCCACTCCTTCAGAAGACACATCACCCCCCACATTGTAGAAACAATGAGCACAACAATATATGTTGTAAGAGCTAATATAAAGTAAACGGAACGGTACATTTTCATTTTAGATGTCATTTATTATTTGCATAACTGTTTACTTCTCCTTTTCGTGGAGATTTTTCGGATGAATTTGCATAGGGTGCTTATCTGGTGATGTTTCTTCTGAGTTTCTAGGAACAGCAGGACACTTTCTTTCCCTTAATTAACTGGTTTCAAGAGTTGTTAGTGGCCAATAGGACTACACGAGACTTCGGAGGTTGAGATGTTTGAGTCGAATTTTAATTCTCCTTTGCCCACCATATAGTGAGAACTGAGGCTTATTTCATTTTTCACAGGAAAAAAAAAAAGCCCAGCTTTTTATGGTAGCCACATGAGAACAAATCAAGACCCCTGCCTGTTTCCGTCTCCACACAATTTCAAATAAACACATAAAACCTATTTCAAATGTAACATTTTCATGAATATAAACTTGGGGATTCCTCTGTGCTGAGCATGCATATTAGAGGCACAGTAAATATCAGTTGATTTAATTCAAAATCCGTCTGGAAACCGATGGAGAAGTGCTGCTTCACGTTGATTGTCACGAAATTACATTACTATTGTTTGCGGTAGTCCTATAAAGGAGAGCTCTCACTTGTCCCCAGGAACAGTAGGAGAAGCAAACAATTCTCTAGATAACACGAGTAAACATGAATAAAATGCATTCACAGTACCCTACCTTGATGATGGATTTGCAAATCTGTCTGCTTTCAGATATTCAAGACAGAAAATAAATTGCATAGAAAAAAAACTTGTATTTCTCAGCAAAATGACAAAAGTCAACAAGCCTAATAAGTGAAAAAAGCCTGTAACTTTGGAATTCTTTTTTAGAGTTATCTTTTATGGATGAGCTTGGTGTGCTTCGTGGGAAGGGGAGGGTGGTGATTATTGATTTCCCCATATTTAATTTAGCTTTTCTCACTCAAAGTGACAATCGACATAAGGTAGGCTAAGAAAACAACAAAAGTGCCTTCTCCCCCCCACACCCAATTAGATGTGAAGAATATGTTCTGTTTGTGGAAGATTCCCGAGCATGAGGCTGCCTAGGATGCCAACAATTAATGGGATGCTATGGTTAACACTGTTGCTCAGAAGCAATAGAAATGTGAAGACAGACCCTGTTTGTGAGAGGCGGCAGCAGCTGGTTTTCTAGACACCCTGCAGAACTCTGCAAAGGAGCTTTATGCTGGTGATTTTATCAAAAAATCTGATCCTGAGCTTGTCTAGGCTTGAAGCCCCGAAGTTTTTGTCAACTCACAAGAAAGGATGCTTTTCTCAGTGATAGATTCACATAAACCAAGCTCATGAGGTGGTTATTTAAAATTGAGGGCCGATTTATTAATTTTTAATCGGAAATATAATCATCCCTCTAATCAGAGAATTATAGTGTACGACCAGCCTGTTCTCTTCGTGTAGATCTGTGAACATGAGATGTCAGGTTATAACCCGAAGCTCACTTCATGAACCTGAAATGAGAACAAAGGGAATTGGTTAAATAAACCTTCTTTAACTGTTAATGCCGTCTCAGGATGCAGTCAATTTTACTGGCCTGAAAGCCTTACTTCATTGGTCACTGTGTGTTAACCAAAGTTGAGCTTCACAGAGTTGGCTAATATTGAATTTATGAAAAAATGAGTTGGCTGTTATCCACTTAAAGAAAGCTAGAAAGAGTTGTTTAGTGGAGCAAGCGAGACACCATTATGAAGGTCTGAACAATTCTTGTCTCTCAGCCAGGGGGAGTGGCTTAGGCCTACAGTCCTAGCATCCAGAGGCGAAGGCAGGAGGATCACTTGAGCTCAGGAGTTTGAGATCAGCCTGAGCAAGAGTAGGACCCCATCTCTACAAAAAATAGAAAAATTAGCCAGGCATTGTGCCCTGTAGTTCCAGCTACTCAGGACACTGAGGCAGGAGGATCTTGAACCAGGAGTTTGAGGTTGCTGTGGGCTGGGCTGCAGCCACAGAAATCTGGCCTGGGGCAACAGAGTGAGACTGTCTCAAAAAAAAAAAAAAAAAAAAAAAAAAAAGAAGAAGAAGAAAGAAAGAAAAAAAGAAAGAGAAAATTCTCATCTCTGGAGATGTGTTCAGTAGAGAGAATGTATCATCATTTCTCTTTATAACTTGGATGAGATATCTATCCATAAACACTGTCCATGAAATTCTCCTTGGATTTAGCCTCCCACATACTTTAGCAGCTACAAAGGAGATATCCTAAATTGCACAAACTCAGGTGGGACTACTGTGTAGATGAAATTAAACTCTGCTGTGGCCTGTGTCTTGTTGACTAGTGGAGTGTTTGAAAAGTCATATTTAATATGCCATTTCAAATTCCCGCTCCACACTCATTTTAATTTTCCCTCCATGTCCAGTGAAGTTAGGTGCGTTGACAAAGGCCAGTGAAGAGAGTGGAGGAAAGGCCTTCAGGATTGCTCAAGGCACATTCTCAGACCCAGACGCATCCCCTGACCGTGGGGCAGCTGTATCTTCTGAGGAGGCCTATACTCTAGGCATTCTTGACCACGATTGACACCTGATAGACAGGTACCTCTCCAAAGGGTGATAATCTGGAATAGACATAAAACCAAACCGCCAAGATTCATTTGTATTACAAGTAAAAACCACATCTACTCCCTCCATTTCAAAAATTACCTTTTAAGAAGGTTTTCATCCCTTTGTCCTGACTTTGCTGGTTCCCAGTCCATAGTGTCTTTGTAGATGGCATTATCTGAAAATCTTTAAGAGAAATTGTTAATTGAAGAGGTGTCTATTTTCAGAAAAGCAAGGCCGTTGCAGTTTAGAGAAGTACCACATTTGATGTTAGCCGAAAGGCTGAGAAGTGATTACAATGTAGAGAATTTCTGACCGTAATAAGGATTACGGTCCTTATTAGAGAATGAGTTGATATTTTTGAGAAGACAGGCAAGAAGGAGGAAATCTGTTTGGGAGGCAAAAGTTTCTTACATGCAGTGGGAAGAGCATATGCTGTGAAGTTACATGGACTTAGGGTTCCATTGTGTAATGGTGAATCCTCTGGACTCTGAAGTTACACAACCCTGTTTGAATCCTGTTTATCACTTACTGGTAGAGTGCTGGTGGACAAGTTACCCGCCTTCTCTGCTTTAGTCTCATCAGAATAAGGAAGGAAGAAGATATGCAGGTCACAGCATTTATTATAACATCAAATGAGGTCACAGGATCAAAGTACTCATCAAGGTGTCAGCCCACTGTGGTGTTCAAATCCTAGTTTCCTTTCTCTTAACCTGTAGTGTTGAATTGTAACCAGATGAAAAAGAGGACTTCCGGGATAAAAACCTTTTCTTCCTAGTTGATTGAAAGTTTCTCTTACCTTAATGTGATTGCCCTGGTAAAACCCAGAAAAGAGCTCTTTCACGCCTTGTCTGCAGACATCCCTGCCGGCAATCTCTTTCTCTGATTCACTTAGTGTACTTACCCTTGCTGTGATCACCCATACGAGAGGGAGATTGGTTCAATTCTGCAATGAGGAGAATATTTCACTCTCCCACAGCGGCAGTAATGGCTCTTCTGCCCTTGGGGAGAGAGATAATAGGGGATACTGAGTTATTTGAAAGTTTCATCTATATGGTTTTGTCCTTTTTCACTTTTGCCCATTTGATCATATGCTACTTAAAAAAAAAAATACTTCTTGATGATATCCAAGACTGGGGCCTGGAGGTGGTTTACATATTGCTATTGTTATATTCTCATTTGTTTTTCGAATCTTTCAAGATGGATCCAGCTAACTTGGTTTTATCTTTCCTTTCGTTTCCTTTTATTCTTTTAAGAATTAAGGAACTTTTAAGTAATTTCTTACACCCTTTGATTCTTAGACTTATTTATCTTCTATATGTGCTCTGGATACCATAAATACAATATGACAGCAAACTAACATTTTCACCCAGGAGAATCAAATCGAATCTCACAAAACTTGTTTTTCAAATGCAAGAGCCAAAGCTGTGATTACCTGGGGGCCCAGGGCTTGAAATGAGAATAAGAAAACAAAAGTATAAAATAAGGCAGATTGTTTTCCAACTGGAATAGAGACATATAATTAAAATGATTTTCAACCTTCACAGCCTAGATTTGACTACATCTGGGATGGCAAGGGATAAAATGAATGCTTTGTGTGTCTTTGAGTAACAATGGAAACATTTCATTAAAAAGTTTTTTTTCAACTATAATATCCTATGTTACAAAGCCAATCACCAAAATGGAAGAGGAGTAGATAGAGAATGTTTACCGTTATATATGCCTATAAAGAAATCTAACTTGGAAAATGCTGACCACTTGGCTTTCAAAGAAGTAATAATTTGCTACAGTTACTATAGAGTCCTTAGATAAGCCACTGTATGGTTGTAGTTGAATTTAAGATACAGAAAATTCTGATAAAGTTTTTCAAGTTGCATTTAATACATTGAGTGAATCAGAGGTGGGAAATGTTCTAAATCAATAACCAGCATTCTAATGTGACTTTTATGTAATTCCCAAGAGGAGGTCCAGGAGACTTGATGCAATGTGACTTCTAGTCAAGCCCAGACAACTTGCCACCTTGTTTCTTCAAAATAAAAAACGAACACATGGGGATGAGAAAAGGCTACCCACTTGGGATTCTATTGCTTTTCACATGTTATTTTCCATTCTGCTTACCTCCTCCACCAATTTCTCACCCCCTGCTATTTCTTTCACTGCCAGCATGGCAGAGAAAAACAAATGTGATTATTGGTATATATTGGTGAATACGGGACATATTGGTGCTTTGAGTAAGGTCTTTTGTTTCTGCTCACAGTGCGAAAGGACATGCAGAGCAGGGACATTTTTCTACCGTCTTAATGGTCCCTTTGGCCAAAAGCTGATGGTAGCCAGCTGAATTTAGAAACTGCTATTTAGGATGACCTTTAAGTGTGTTACTTTATAGATAATTAGGACGTAAATTAGATTTCAGAGAGCCAACAGAGCAAGGTGGTTAAGGAATATGCTCTGGAACAGAATCTTCATTTTATTCTTTATTGGGTATGTAACTTTGGGTAAATTACTTAACTTTTTTATGCCTCTGTTTCCTCATTTTTAAGATGGACATAATCATCAAATCTACCTGATAGACTTGTTTTGCATCCATATGTTGCTATGTAAAGCATTTAGAAAAATTCTGGTCCATGATAAATGCAATTTAAATATTTTTTATCACAGATCTCTAACCCCTTATTTACAGTTCTAAAATTGAAAAACTGAAAAAAAAAAACAAACAGTGATGCATATTGTAGCAAACTCATTTAGTGGTAAGATCTGACCAAAAGTGATCTGTGACAACTTACAGACTTTATTCTGCTTTGTGTGTGTGTTCATGTGTATGATGGAAGAATTGTTAATGTGTTTGATTAAGAGTTACTACCAGATGCCCCTAGGGTTGTTACATAAGATAACTACAACTTTCTTAAATTCAAGACATTCTGAATCTCAAAAGATATCAGGATTTAAGGGTTTTTTTTTTCCCCCCAAAGGAATTGCTGACCTGTGTTGCTATTGTTCCATCTGGTATGATAGTAAAGCCAATCTTCTTTTTGGTTTGGTGGATACAAAGCAAATAGTTTGATGTGAGGGCTCTCATAAACGGTGGAGTTATATGATAGCGATCCACTAAGGCTAGGGAATGAAAGTTCTGGTAAATCAGACATTGTGATTAATACAGAATAGGTATATGTGTGATTAGCCACAGATTACAAGTTTTTAGAGTTGGTTTTGAGTATCATCAATCCTAAAACTTCCTTCAATAACTGTAACCAAAAATAATCGAGCACTTGCTTTGTGCCAAGTGGTATGTTAAGTAATTTACTTGACCTTTCATTCGATCGTCTCAATAGTCCTAATAGTGAGTTTTATCATCATCTTCTTTTACACATAAATAAATCGAGAGGTCATATAGGTAAAACTAAAACCCATGCTCTTAAATATGAATTGATTATCCTTTGATGATTCAGAAAGTGTGACCTATGGCATTATTGTGTTCCAATGACAGTATTAGGAATACTATTACCAGATGGAGTCATATTTATGTCTTTTCTATATGACAGGTACCATACTAAGAGAAGAATCATAACTGTGAGCCATACCATTTCAACATTTTCTCAACATTTTTGGGTTTATGTGCATAGAGGTTTTCATAGTATTTGTAGATGACATTTTGCATTTCTGTGGAATCCATCGTACTCTTTTTAAATTTCTGATTGAGCTTGTTTCTGTCATTTCTCTTCTATTCCTGGTTAATCTAGGGAGGTCTATCAATTTTGTTTATCTTTTCAAAGAACCAACTTTCAATTTCATGGATCTGTCTTATTATTTTCTTGTTTTTGATTTCATTTAGTTCTGCTTTGACCTTAGTTATTTCTTTTTCTCTACTGTCTTTAGGTTTGTTTACTCTTCCTTTTCTAGTTCTTTATGTGGTTGTTAGATTATTAATTTGTGACCTTCTGTATTTTTGATATAGGCATTTAAGGCTATGAATTTTCTCCTTAGGACTGCTTTTCCTGAACCCCATGAATTTTAATAGCTTTTCTTCCCTTTGTTATTCAGCTTATGAAATCTTTCCATTGTCATCTCAATTTTATTATTAACCCAATAATTGTTCAGCAACAGGTTACTTAATTTCCATAACTTGTGTAGAATTGAGAGTTTCTCTTAGAGTTGATGTCTAGTTTTATTTCACTAAGGTCTAAGAAGATACATGGTATGATCTCTTTTATTTTTAATTTGTTGAGGCATGTTTTGTAGCCTAAATTATGATCAATCTTAGGGAATGTTTCATATGCTAATGAGAAAAATGTATATTCAGTAATTTGGGGGTTGAATGTGCTGTTAATGTCTGTTAGGCCCATTTGCTCTAGAGTCAGTGGGGTGTTGAAGCCCCCAGCAATTATGACACTGCTGATTATCTATTTGCTTAGATCTAGTAGATGTGGTCATATTTATGGATCTGGGTGCTCCTGTGTTTAAGTGCATAAATATTTAAGATTGTTATGTCTTCTTGTTAAATTTCTCCCTTTACTATCATGTAATGACCATCTTGTTTTTCTTTACTATTGTTGATTTAAAGTCAATTTTATCTAATATGAAAATAGTTATACCTATTTTTTTTAATTTCTATTTCCATGGAATTTTTAAAAATATTTTTTTACCTTGACTCTCAACAAGTTCTTCTGGGTTAGATGTGTTTCCTGGAGACAATAGGTACTTATGTTTCTTTATCTATTCAGCTAAGGTATGTCTCTTGAGTACCTCAAACTATTTACATTAATTGATATAATTGATAGGTGGGATGCAGTTCTTTTCATCCTATTGAAGTAGTATTTTATTGCTTTTATTTATTTTATTTTGCTCTTAAACCATTATTTTATATGAGCTCTGAGCTAGCTTTTGGGTGATTTTAACACTAATGGTGTGCTTGGTGTGCTGATCTGAGTATTTCCTACAGGGCAGGGCTAGCTGTGACAGATTCCCTCAGTGTTTGCTTGCCTGGAAATGTCTTTTCATTTCTCCTTCGTATATGAAACTTAGTTTTGCAAGAAACAGAATTCTAGGTTGGCAGTTTTTCTCTTTAAAAAGACTGAGGATGAACCCTCAATTTGTAGGTTTTCATTGAGAAGCCTGCAGTTAGTCTGATGGTTTCCCTGTTAGTTACTTTATGTTTTTGCTTTACTGTTTGCAGGAGTTCCTCCTTCATGTTGACTTTGGGAATGTGTTGACCAGGTGCCTTGGTGATTGCTTCTTTGAAATGAATCTCTCAGGTGTTCATTGACCTTTTTGTACCTAGATGTCTAAGTCTTTAGCAAGACTAGGGAAGTTCTCCTCAGTTATTCCCTCAAATATATTTTCCAACTCTTGAGTGTTTTCATCTTTCACTCTCAGGGATGCTTATGATTCTTTTTTATTGACACAGAGTTTCACTTGTTGCCCTTAGTAGAGTGGTGTGGCATCACAGCTCACAGCAACCTCAAATTCTTGGGCTGAAGTGATTCTCTTGTCTCAGCCTCCCTAAGTAGCTGGGACTACAGGTACCCGCTACAATGCCTGGCTACTTTTAGAGATGGGGGTCTTGCTGTTGCTCAGGCTGGTCTCGAACCTGGGAGCTCAGACAGTCCACCCTCCTCGGCCTCCCAGAGTGCTAGGACTATATGTGTGAGCCACCGCACCTGGCAATGCTATGATTCTTAAATTTGACCATATTACTTAATCTGTATTTCTTTCAGGCTTTATTAATTCTTCTTAATTCTCTGTTTTTTATCTTTCATTGACTAATTTAATTTGAAAGAATTATCTTCAAGTGCTGAGATTCTTTTTTCTGTCTGGTTTAGTCTATACGTAAAACATTCCACTGTGTTTTGTATTTCCTTAGGTGAATTTTTTTATTTCTAGAACTTCATTTGTGTTTTTTGTTTTTCAATATGTCAATCTCCTTAGGAAATTTTTCATTCATTTCCCTAATTGTTTTTCTGATTTCTTTGACTTGTTTTTCCATTTTCTCTTAGATTTTGTTGAGCTTCCTTACTGTCCATCTTTGGAATTTTTCATCTGTCATTTTAATATTTTCTTTTTGGTCCATTGCTAGAGCCCTTTTGTTCCCTTTTAGGGGTGTCCTTTCATGCTTATTTTTTTTATACATTTAGAATTTTTTTTTCACTGATTCTTTCTCATCTGGTAACAAAATCAAGTTTTGGGGAATAGGTGTGTACTATAGGCCTGTCTCTGGCTGGGGTCCCAAAGATCAAGCCCTCGTTGTGCCAGGGAGAAATGTGCTGGTCCCAAGTTGCTCATTCACTGAGCTCCTAGTCTCTCTGGGTTTGATCCTCACTGATGTCTTCTATTCTTTATTTTCATCCTTCTCTGTTTTGCAATTTTCCTTCATTTGGCCTCCAGCAGGCTCTGTCTCCGTTCTCTTTGGTCTATACTTGAGGTACATCTCTCCTCCTCTCTCCTCCTCTCTCCTTTATCCAATGTTCTACCTTCATGACAGGACAATTCAGGATTGATGTCTTTAGTTGGCCATCTTTCCCCCCCCAATTCCATTTTCTATTCTCCAATTTCTTATCTTGCTTAGTAATACCTGATGTCATAATGGATGTCCTATAAGAAAAATTATAGAGGTCCTAGCTGATAATGTATTTTCTTAAAGAATTTAGTTTCACTTTGATAAGCAGATAGAGATATGAAAAATCCCCTTGGTCTAGGCAAAAGTGAATTCTATACTCTGATGGAACGTGTCTAGTTCTAATATGCCTTCATTTCTAGGACATAACCCTTATTTCTAGGGAATAGTCTTTCTATGGTCTCAAATCATGTGGATATTTCCCAGGTCCCTTCTACTTTTGTAAGCCCTGAACTATAATCTACACGTCTTTAGTACTGCTGAAATCTTTACCCAGTTCTTTGGCATACCACTTCTTTCTGCTAGGTTTCTGGGGGTCTTGGTTTATGTATAATGCAGTTTAGGAGATGTTAACCCCCTGCAAGGAAGTTGCATTCACAATTTCAGGCTTGCTTTATGTGTTTTTTCTTCTTTCTCATGTCTTACCTCCATTAGATACCCTCCACCCCAAACTCTGTCTCTTCAGCCTTTTGAGAGTTTTGTGAGCCAAGTTTGCCTTCTGTTTGGTCTCTTTGTTTCTTCTAGTTAAAAATCTACAGATGCTTTGAAGGAAAATACAGGTCAGAGGCTCTCCTCGATGTGTTCCCTTTCTCTCCAGGACTGCTTCTTTTCAAGTCCTGCTTGCCTTAGGTGCTTTCTGTTGTTGTCCGACTATTATTTCATCATTTTATAGCTGATGTTGGCAATAAGATTGCTCTGAAATATCTGCAAGCAGAATTTCCTTAACTTCATCTGAAAAAAATACATAATATAAGGAAATCTCTACTTTCTGCTTCAATATAGCTTAGTCACAGCAGTGAATAATATTTTTTAAAATCATATAGTTATAAGGTGCTTTAACTTAGAGTTTTGTTTGTGACAAAACACTTGACAGTAAATAAATCCTAAGGAGGGCTCCCTAAATTACTAATAAATGCTATAAAATTTATACAAGAATGTAATAATTTTAAAATTGCAAAAGCAGGATGAGTTCCTTTGTGCTATATATAAGGGACCTTAATATATGTTATATGTAATATATTAAACAAAAATTTTGTTGTATCAATATTTTTAAATCTATAGATAATATAGTTAGCTACCATTGGCATCTAGTTTAATATGTTTTTATCTTAGAATGTAATGTAAAAAACTTAAAGAATGAGGGCAACACCTGTGGCTCAAAGGAGAAAGATGCCAGCCCCATATGCCAGATATGGCTGGTTCAAACCCAGCCCCAGCCAAAAACTGCAAAAAAAAAAAAAAAAAAAAAAATCCAAAAAAATTTAAAGAATGACCATTTGAATGACCTAGTTCTCTTTAAAATGTTTGTATTAAGTGTGAACTACTTGCCCATTTTCTGTAAGTAAACTTTATTAAGAATTGACAAAATCCTTTTGATCTTAATTCTATCCCCAAATATTGTAGTGCATGTAAAAATATTGATATTACTGTGGATGACTTTCAAGATGTTTCTTTTACAAAACACTGTTTTAAAAGTAGTGCTCAACATTTTTCCCCTCTCTTTACCTTTGTCTGAGTTTTTGCAAACTATAAGTCTAGCTACCAAATATCAGAAAAGGAAATAATCACTTGTGGCTACTCATTGTCGTTAATACTTTGAAATTTTATTAGAGTCCCCATGAATGATGAATATTTTCTTTAAAAATAACCTTCAGATTGACTTATAGAATTGCAAAAGTAGCTATGACAGTTTAAAGACTGTGTTTATCTGAGATTTTTACAGTCTCGTATAGTGCAAAGCTAAAGTGTAGAGACAGGTAACAGTGCAAATAATTCTTGTCTATAGACATGCAAAGAAATTCTGTCTATGGAGGGAAAACGCTTTTCCTCTCATAGAAAAGCCAGTTTTGCAAATTCATTTCAATATTTCAAATTTATAAGCCTGTCTTCTTTCAAGTCCCCTTTGGACCCCATTATAATGAGTCTTTTGCTGAATTAAAGGGTTAAATAACATCTTTGACATGTATTTATTTCACATTTGTATGAGAGGTATGTTTTTACTTGTTTTTGAAAATTATCATCTATAATGCTTCCTTGGGCTCAGTAATTTCTAGAAACTCTTAAGAAAGAAAGAAATTCAGGTGTGGGATGGATTTTAGACAAATTTGGGTGGAATGACAATCCATGAAAGTGAGGAAGACAAGAGCCTTCTTTCTTCTCTAGAATTAAAGCATCAATCCACTCAACATAAGAGCTATGTCTATACGACTACAAAGATGGCTCAGGGTTTTGTTGTTTGTTTTAGCAGTGCTCACACACAATCACTTTTCCCATTAAATCTGTTGCATAGACTGCAATCATTTTTAACATGATTCCTTGTTTTATTCTTTATTTCAAAGTTTATAGATTGGTTCTGTATCTAAAACTGCTCACACTGCTGATAATCATCAACAAAAAGGTAGTGGAATAGCTAGAAGCATAAACTATCATATACTAACAAATCATTCAGATGCAGGCTCGTCTCTTAGGCCACTTACAAAATATAATTCTACGCAGTTCTGTATCCCTTTGCCTGCAGCAGAAATGCAAGGAATGATTTCCTCATCATTACTACCACACTAGCTATCCAGTATCATCTCTCTTATCTTAGGCTTAGAGGAATCCTGAAATGTCATAATTAGACATTCTTCTTGGAATATTCAGACAAGACTTATTAAAATCGCATAACCCAGGAGGCATCTTCTGTGCCCAAAATCAATAGGTGAAGCATTGCATTCTAATTAAGTCCTTCCTTGTTGTTGCTAACAAGCAGGTCATCTGGGGTAGTGACATTCTCATGCAAGGGAAGGCTCCTGCTTATTCAACTTGCATTTAATACCTGAGTGTTGGACCGTGCTCTTGGCTGTGGCCCTTAATTAGGTCCACCCACTCGTTTGCTCCCAGGCAACAATCCCTGTATGCCTTGTTTGGGCTCTGAAGCTCCAGGGACGCCTTCTTTTACCTCTTTGTATTTATTCCCTTCTTCCTAACTTCCTCTTAGCCAAGGACGGGGGAGAGGGAGGAGAATCTATTTTACTCTGTTCAGATTTCCAACACAAGCACTGTCTCTTCCCTCAAATTCACTTCTGTTCTTTTCACTATAAACCTTGATGGCTCATTACCCTTAGAGGCTGAACCATTAACAACCAAAATATTAGTTCTTTTTCTTAATATTCAAACCCTGCCTCTAGGCGAAGGAAAGCATTCGCATTGCATTACTCTCCGCATAGAAGAAAGGGAAGAAACAACTGAACAGTTTAAGTTTGCATATTATAATAGTTACAAAATTGTTGTCTTGCCACAGAAAAATAATTTATTAGGAAGTTGAGAAATAGATTTCAGAGTTAAAAAGCTCTCCTCGTTACCCTATTTCTTAGGTTCAGAATACAAAAGAAAGGCTGTACTTGTCTCGAATTCCTTATACCACTCAGTTTAAGTCCGAGGTGCATTTCACAATTCAAAACTGCTTTGATTTTAGAATGGTAACATACATTCATATACCATACGGGAATTTATTGTGTGATGTCTTCCAGACGTACCTGGGGTAGCACTGTTTAGTTAAAAAATACAATTTGAATATTCACACCATAGCATTAACAAAGATTATAAATGACTTCTTATCAATTAAGGTCAGTTTTTGCTACAAATGACTTGAGTTTAGATTATCAATGAAGTTTAGATTATCTGTCTATCATTTAGATTTCAAATGAGTTGAAACATTACTTTAAACTTTCAAAGTTTTCTGCATTTTGGAATTTTAAGTTAGAAGAGTTTTATTTCCTCAAATTTAAGATGCCATCAGTTATCAACTATTCTCCCATATGACAGTTTTGAGAGTCAAAAAATAAATGCTCCATTTGTTATGTCATGTGTTTTTACTTTTTTTTTGCTATCTCATAGTTGAGTATATAATTGCATTGCATTGTGGGCAGTGAACATGATATGCATAGTATCAGAGGGTTTTTATTTGTTTGAACTTCCTTTGTGGGTAGCACCTGGTTATTTCTTGTAAATTTCTAATTGTAATACATTACAAAAATATTTATTCTCAGGGTATGTATATTCATATGTACATAGATGAATATATATACACTCATGAATATGTATACATATATATTTATGTTGTCTGTACTTACTGATTTTGATCTGCTGCTCAAACAGAAGTCATAATGGATTCCTACCATAAATTTCTGGTTGTCAGTTTCTCTCTGGAGTTCTAAATTTTTTGGTTCTTCATGATGTTGTATTGATTGGCACTTAACATTTCATGACTTTTATGTGAATGAAATACTTCTTCTCTTATTCTTTTTTTTGTCTGATATTATCAATGTTCTTTCTATTAGAATTTGCCTGGACTGTTTTTTACTATTCCTGTTAAACCTTCCCGTATCAGTTTATTTCATTTAAGATCTGGGTCATTTTAGCAACACTCAATTTTTTGTTTAAAAGAGCCTGATTAGCTTAAATATGTTCTGAGAATTTTACTCATTCATATTTACTTTAATTACTGTTACGTTTGAAATTCTTTCTCTACCTTCTCTTCTTAAATTTTCAATTTATTATAATTCTTATTTCTTTTTTTCCCCTCATTTACTTTTGTATATTGTACAAATAAGGGTTTTTCTCTTGTTTTTATTTCTTTTAAGATTTTCTCCCCAAACTGGGAAACAAAGCAGAGGAAATAAAGCATATTTTTTCATGTTATACTAGAAATACTAAAAACTATCTGTAGATTATGTAATGATATAAAGGAACAAGCTAGTGCTTACATTTGCTCTTTACTAGACACTAAGAAGTTACATAACTTATAGATTTTTTTGTTCATTAGAAATGATAATCCTATTCATCAGGGAGAATATTTTGCATAGCTCAAATGTAATTTTCAAAAAGGGTAAAATCACGACTCTCACAAAAAATGTTTATGTGAAAGATTTTATTCAACTTATTTGTTAATGAGAAAACCAGTAAGATATTAAGACAAGATGAAACAACATTTCAGGAGCTAGATGTATATGCCATTTAACAATAGGGGTTAGAATAAAATGTATTTTTATTAATTAGTACAGGTACATACCCGTTATTATGGGTAATTATATACCTTTATGGTCAGCAGTTCTCAACCTGTGGGTCACAACCCACAGGAACTGTATTAAAGGGCTGTGGCATTAGGAAGGTTGAGAACCACTGCTTTATAAGGTATATGTGAGTTTTAATACAGGTGTACAATGTGAATTCATTAAATCAGGGTAATTGGGTTATCCATCACTCAGGCATTTATCATTTCTTTGTGTTAGGAACATTTTTTTTTTGGCCAGGGCTGGGTTTGAGCCGGCGCCCTACCCTACCCTTTTGAGCCATACATGCCGCCTGTGTTAGGAACATTCTAATTCTACTTTTTTAGTTATTTAGAGTATACCCTAACATATTGCTGATTATAGTCAACTTGTTGTAATATCAAATGCTGTTTGTTCTATGGATCCAATTTTATTTTTGTACCCATTAGCTATCCTTACTTTATCCCCCACTCCACATTACCCTTCCCAGCTTTTGGTAACTCCATCATTCTACTCTCTATCTCCATGACAGCAATTGTTTTAACATTTAGCTCCCACATATGGAGGAGAACATGAGAGATTTGTCTTTCTGTGTCTGGCTTATTTCACTTAATGTAATATTCTCCAATTTCATTCATGTCATTGCAAATGGTAGGTTTTCATTCTTTTTGTGGCTATGTAATATTCTGTTGTGTTTATGTACTACAGTTTCTTTATCCATTGATAGATACTTTGGCAATCAACTTGGGAATGCAGATATATTTTCAATATACTGAAGTATCTCTCCTCCTCTGGTTCTATAACCAGCATTGGGGTTGCTGGCTCATATGGTAGTTCTGTTTTTAGTTTTTTGAGGAATCTCTATGCTGTTCTCCATAGTGGTTGCACTAATTCACATTCCCACTAACATTCTATGAAGACTCCCTCACTAGTGTTTGCTATTGCCTGTCTTTTTGGTAAGGGCCATTTTAACTGGCATGAGATGATATCTCATTGTATTCTGGATCTGCATTTCTCTGATGAATATTAATGTTGAGCATTTTTTATATACCTGTTGGCCATTTGTACCAGGTCAGGCAATTATGTTCACAAAGTGTTCCTAGAAAAAGTGCTACATACCTCATTGCTGAATATTACTATGGTCACCCTGAGGTATTCCCTTTAGAAAGCTGTGCACTGGCACTAGCACCTAGTCTACTCTTCAAAGCAATTTTGGTACTCTTTCTCTGGAATGTCTGTCAAAGCTGTAGTTGTAAGGTATTGTTCCATTTCTTCCAGTTTTTCCAATTTATTGGCATATAATGCTCATAGTAGTTGCTACTAATGCTTTGGATTTCTGTAGTATCAGTTGTAATGTCTCCGTTTTCATCTCTGATTTTATTTATTTGGGTCTTCTCTTTTTTCTTAGTCTCGTAGTATAAAATTTACATACAAAACTGGCTAATGTTTTACAGGGCAACAACCCATAATTTTGCAGTTATGTTTGCCACCAAAAGAAATGATTTACATCTCCATTAGAAAAATATGTGTAAGTTAATATGCAAATTCATTAAATCTGGGACCTTTCATCAATAATAAATAGTGTGTCAATAAAAGATAATATATATCTGTGGATCAGGGGCTGGTAACTACAGTATGCGGGGCATGTCTGGACAGCTAGGGGCCACATCAAGCCATGCCTATTAGTTTATATATTGTATTCAGTTGTTTTCATGCTACGACAGTGGAGCTGAGGAGTTGTGACACAGAACTGTGGCTTGCAAGGCCGAAAATATATACTTGTTCTCTAGACCTTTACATAAAAGTCAGCATCCTGCTTTCAATAATCCTTGAGTAGGTTTTGCCCCTTTTTTGTATTGGAAGGATGTGTTGCCTTATTTCTCCAATTTAGGTAATTTTTCTTAATATTATCTAATCCAATATTTTTTTCTTCTAACATTTGTTTAAATGCTTATAAACAAACATTTTATAAATCTTCCACATGTGTTCTTTCCATATTTCTGTGACAGTCATATTTTCAACTTTCTGAAAACTATATTTTGATTCTTATCCCCCTTCCTGTTATCTTGGCATTTTTATCATACAGGCTCATTTCGTACTTTTCCTGCTCCCCTCCTGGAGTCAGCTACCTTCTCCCTGGGGCTCCTTCTTAGTGGAAGATGGAATTTTGAGAATATAGGCGCTTGTTTATGTTTACTATTAGTTCTTAGAGTGTCATTGCTTCTGGACCCTCACCGTAGATCAAGTTAGAAAATATGTATGTGTGCATAAACATGGATGCACACATAAGCATCATGCACACGAGAGTGTCTGTGCATGTACCTATCCATAAAAACCTAGAGAAACAAACCTGAATTCACACTGATACTCCAAGTTCAATTTAATGGCTCAGGGCTCTTTCTGGTCTTCCCCTTTTTCATATTTGTAACTCACGTCTCCAACTCTGAGAAATCTGACTCCCATTATCCTTAATGGACAATCACGCGTCGCTTTACGATAGGAATATGTTCTGAGAAATGCTTCATTAGGCAATTTCATCATTGTGCGAACATCATGGAGTGTATTTACACAAACCTAAATGGGATAGCCTGATGCATACCCAGGCTGTATGGTACAGCCTCTCGCTCTGTACAGCGTGTCACTGCACTGAACACTGCGGGCGATTGTAGCACGGTGGTGAGTATCTGGGTGCCTCAACATATCTAAACAGAGAAAAGGTACAGGGAAAGTATGATATCAAAGATTAAAAATGGCTCAGCGGTGTAGGGCACTTATCAGGAATGAAGCTTGCAGGAGTAGAGGGTGCTCTGGGTGAGTGCGTGATAAGTGCCAAGGTCTAGTTCTCTAGGACATGGCTGTGCCCTATGGCAGATTGGAGAAACACTGAACGCTTAAGCTATACTAAATTCATAAACAATATTTTTCTTTCTTCGATAAGAAATGAACCTTAGCTTACTGTGGCTTTTTTTACTTCATGAAGTTTTTAAATTTTCATAACTTTTGGGTTCCTTTAAAACACAAACACATTGCATAGTTGTATAAAACCATTTTTTTCCTTTGCATCCTTATTCTATAAGCCTTTTTCTATTTTAACATTTTGTTTGTTTGTTTTTGCCTTTTAAACCTTTTTGTAAAATCTAAGACAAACGTGCGCACTTGCCTAAGGCGCAACAGTCAGGGCCATCAGTATCACTGTCTTCCACCTTCACATCTCGTCTCACCGGAAGGTCTTCAGGGGCAGTAACGCACGTGGATCTGTCACCTCCTGTAATAATGATGCCTTCTTCTGGAATACCTCCCAAAGGACCTGCTTGAGCCTGTTTTACAGTTAATTAAAAAAAAAAATAGAAGGAGAACACTCTCAAATCATGATAAAAAGCAGAGTATAGTAAATACACAAGCCAGTAAGGTGTTAATTATCGAGTAGTGTGCCCTGTACGTGATTGTATATGCTATCTTTTTATGTGACTGGCAGTGCACTAGGTTTGTTTAAACCTGTATCATCACAAACCTGTGAATAATGCACAGCACTACAGTGACCTTTTGATGGCCCCAGTGTCACTAGGAGACAGGAATTTCTCAGTTTTATTATAATCTTATGGGACCCCCTTTGTGTATGTAGTTTTGTTGTTGACCAAAAGCTTTTTATGCAGCATGTGCCTGTATTTCTTTCCCTAATCCTCCTGCAGATTTCTTCCTTCCTAATCTCTTGACTATGACAAGAAATTACCTCTTTGGCCATTACCTCCAGTATCACCTCCTCAAGGCCTCTCTTTCCCCCACCCCCATGCCTACATTGTCCCTGCTACTTCCTTGAATACACTGGTGGCCTCACGGCCCCACGGCCCCCCAAACCGTGGGCTCTTGGGTTCACCTGTGGGCTCTTACTGCTTCTGTGTCCTCGGCCGTGGTGCCACCTCCAAGGAAGGAGAAGTAGGAAAAGGAAATCAATTAGGTGGAGGAAGAAAAAGAGGAATCAAAGGGTTTTCTTCTTATTCTGAAATTTTACTCTAATGTTTCTGGTTTGGACTATTTTCCAAATTAATTTACTTTTCTAATTGCATTTGGTAAATCCATTGACAAATGAATCCCATTACTTTTTGTTCTTAAAAATTCCTTGCCTCAATTTCTTTAACCATAGTTACTCTTTTTGTCTTTTTCTCTCCTTATGGAAAATCTTTAATTCAGGTATAAGAACTCCAGGGCCTATTTGCCCTGTCTCTTAATACTTTCTCTATAGTTTTCATCTCATGACCCCTGTTTTGGACTCTGGAAGAATTACTCAGCAATGTATTCCAGCTCATCAGTTTACTCTGTAGTAGTTATAACATGTTATTCAGTCTAGTTATTAAATTGTGTATTTTAACGAGTATATTTTTTATTTAGAAAACCTTTAGCTGATTATTTGCATTACTACTTATTCTTATTTCATAACCACTTGTTCTTATTTTGTGTTAGATTAAATACTCTGCTTTAGTTTTCCTATATATTAAATATTTTTTGGAATCTTTTTTATTCACTTTCTCTTTTTTTTCATTTTTTTATTAAATTATGCTGTGTACATTAATGCAATCACGGGGTACAGTATGGTGTTTTCATATATGTTTTCAACCATAGAGTTGACCCCACCAATCACCCTCCCTCAAACCACCCACCCCCTCCCCTCCCCTCACGTGTTGTAAGTCCTCTTTCTTGTGAGGTAAGGGGCTGAGTTTGCTGACAGTTTTTCACCATGTTGCCATGGGGTTGGTGAATCTTATTTGAACATTTATTCTGGTGACAGAACTCTCCTGCATATGTGCTAGGCTATGGGATCAAATTTGTACTCCTGTGGGGATAGTGTAGTTCCCTTTATAGAACGTGACACAGTCAGAGCAAGGGCATTATTATTATTTTTTTTCAGAATAGCTTTCTTGACTCAGCACAGCAGCTGTGACATGTTGCAGATGTAAAGACCTCAAAGATTTCCTGTTTATAATAACTTCCAATTATGATGGCTTCCCACATAATGGATGGATGCCTTCTAAGTTTGTGGATGAAGTTTTGGCTCACTGCATAGCTTCGTGCCAAATTTCTTCACTTATTGATACTCTTTCCCCTCCCTTCCCTTCCCTTCCCTTCCCTTCCCTTCCTTTCCCTCCTTCCTTCCTTCCTTTCTCTCTCTCTCTCTCTCTCTCTCTCTCTCTCTCTTTCTCTCATTCTTCTCCTCTAGTCTGGTGTGGAAGGAAGAGATATCAGCATGTTTTAGTCCATGTCTTAGAACCAGAATTTATAAATAAAATTTACTCCCTATATGTAAGGAATGACATTTTATGTCTGTAGCTTCATAAAGATTAGTAATCTAAAGATTTTTCTGAATGATTCTCATCCACAGTCACATATAGCAGCACATGGTGAACACAATTCCTGGGAGACTGACTTTCATATGTTTGGGATTAATATATTGATGCTATAACATAGGGAAGCACTGGGATTTTGTCAGCATTCATATTTGACTAAACTTATATTTTCTTTTTTATCTTTAATTAAGTATTTCTGGAAGCTGAATAGCTTCTCTTGCAAGTCAGCCAAAGATTTTGGACAGAAAGCTATTTGGGGGCCTGACTATGGTTCTTTATAAGCATGTATCATTTGTACCAATCTTTCCTATCTTTGAAAATGTGATGATCTATGAAAAAGATTTGGCAATTTCTATTGCCTTTAATTGCATTGCCTGGCTACTGTCAGGTAATCTTTAGTTTCTGCTATCACAATGACGTTTAATTCCAGTGCTGCTTCATAATGTAATCTCTTTGAAAGCATTTTAAGTGAAAATCTGGAATCTGAATTTAAGTCAATGTGCAGCTGTCTAGTGTGTGAAACCCCTCCAAATAACAGAATCACAAACAATGCCAAGATTGCTTCTTCAATTCGATAAGTTTATTTACGTTCAGAAAATATCTCAAAGATTTTTTGGACATAAAATATGGAAAGGTATACTTTAGAGTCAAGCAATGTGGTGTTTTTGTTACATATCTAATATACGGAATGAGGGACTAGAAATAAGGATTTAGTGACGTGTATATGGTGATAGAGTAAGAAGAAGCAATCACATCTGTTTTTATATCTGATAGGTCTCCTCTGGGTACACCAGGGAAGGCAACCCAATTCCAAATATCTTAAGAAGAAGAATATATTGGCCCACAGAACAGAAAATTTTAGATTTTGACACTAGATTCAAATAATATTATCAAACCCTAGTCTTGCTGCATCTTTCCATTCTTTCATGGTCTCTACGTTGGCTTCTTGGGCTAGCTCTAGGCCTAACGTTTTCAAGATTCAAGTCCAGAGGAGGGAGAAAGTATCTTTTCCAGCAGTTTCCACACAAATCCTGGGACCCAACTGGATCATATGGTTACTGGTCCAATCTCCTGGGTTATTTGTTGCTCTGGCTGGTCAGGGACCAGGATGGTGTGCCACCTGAAAGTTATAAGTTAGCAGTAGAGAAATAGTTCTTTGAGAAAATTTATGCAATTTAATTAAAAAAGAAGGCTATGGATATTGAAAAGGGACAATATGTTTTACAGAGATGGTTGGACATGGAAGACACAGACAGAGAGAATAGGCCTTTAGAGTTCTTTCTTTCTTTTTTTTTTTAATTGTTGGGGATTCATTGAGGGTATAAGAAACCAGGTTACACTGATTGCATGTGTTAGGTAAGGCAGGCCTTTAGATTTCTAACACCCAATTGTAGAGTATGAAGGTGACTATGAGTTCTGTTTTATTATAGAAGTAATCAAATTATGAAGGCTTCTAAAAGTCTCTAATAAGTTTCTGGTCTCCATCTTACATAATATTTCTGTTCACTTACATATAGACCAAAGGGCATTCATTTAGGACCAAAGTAGAAATAAAACAAATACACAGAGTGAAATAGAAAAACTAAATATTTCCTTAATTAATCCAAGCCCACTCAAGATTTTGGCTTATTTACTATGATGATGTGAAAACCTTTATTACATTGCTTCCCTTGGCTCTGGTGAATAGGTAAATAATAGTCAAAAAATACGTTTGCTAGCAAACTAGGGGTAAACCAAACTGTGTTGTTTATTGTTCCCATACATCTCTGATACAGGATGTGGCTTCCAGTGAGATCTCAATGATTCCTGTTTACTGACCCACTCACGAAGCAGAAATATATGTAAAATATGATTGCAGAATAGTATTCTAACCTTAAAACTTATCTTTACCACCTTTCCTCTGAAGTCTTAACACAGATAAAAATAGAACAACAAAAATATAAGCAGCCACTGGCTTGCTTAACCAATGATACCCTCTGCGTTCTCTGTCACTCTGGCTCCTACATCCACACTCCAGGATTGGGTAAATACGCAGAACTGAGTTGTTCTCCCCTCAGAGCATAAGATCAGAATGAGGCTTGAGTATTATCTGGCTCTAAGTTTTTCTAAGTCTTTTGCAAAAATAAACGTGAGATTTGGTCCATCTTAAGGGTATTTGCATGATAAAAGTAAATTCTTGGGGCTCCAAATAAGCCCTGGGAGCAGTAAACCAATTGTGGGAAAAGCAGTTCTTTGAAGGGGAGAGGAAATGCCTCAGTCCCACATTTTGTGCGGAGCAGCAAATGTGACTCAAATATTCTTCACGATGTTTCTGCTTATAGATATAACCTAGCTGCCTTACAGGACAGGACGTGTCCACTTTGGGGTATGTGTATATGAGTGACCTACGATACGAGAGTCCTCGCCTCTTCCAGGCCGTGAGAGAGGGAATAAATACAGACTTGGCAGCCACCTCACAGAGGCTGCTGACACCTGCTCAGGGCAAATCCCAGGGCAATGTGCTTTCCATCTTCATTGCATGTTCTGCACGAAGGACTCAACTTTGTTTATCCTCCGTCCAGCTAAAGAGATTATATTTCATGGCCAGCTGCTTCCCTTTGAGGCAGAATTTGGCTCCTTAAATATAGTATTTGTCTAGATAAATGTTTAAGTTGTTTAACAAAAGACATAAGATCACTTTTTCTTGGTATTTTTTTTTCGCTTTTCATTAGTCAAATAGGGATTGTTTATATGTTTGTTGGCAATTTTTTGGTTTTGTTTCCACCCACCCAGAACAATATTAAAAGACGATTTGATTTCTGCAAAAGGAATTCCTTCTCCTTTATCGTTAGTCAGAGCTCTCTCTTCCTGAGGTTGTGACTCTTAATAGGTCTGGCGCCATTGGCTTTCATTTAATGTAAATATTCTCAAATATTCTCAACTAATTTGGGGAGAGCTCTGTTTCCTTCTGGTGTCTTTCCTTTTGCTGCTACGGAGTACTTTCCATACTCCCTTCTCTCGCTCTAGCCTTGTGTGCTTAGAATTCAAAATTTAAGTTGCAATGAAAAATCTTAAGTATATCTGCTTAAAGCGCTGTAAACATCTCCCCAAGCCCTGCAGTGAATGCTCATGCTGTCCACTGCAGTGCGTCGCACCCAGTCTGCATTCTGTCTTGCTTGTTAGTTGAGCAAAAAAGATGTAAATAGTTTGGAATTATCCGTGTTAACATCCCCAAATCAAAGATGGATTGTAACATCGACTTTTCTCATCAACCTCCTATTATGGATTATTGTATTGTTTATGCTGCTCATTTTCACTGAGCCCTAACCCTCCACTGTGGGCTGGATCCTCATCAGTGCAGTGGACTCAGATGTGACAAAGCTTCAGACCATTTCATTATGGCCAGCTTGCCTGGGTTTCACATAAAAAGGGAGCTGGGAAGTGCCAATCCCTGCAGACTGGAAAGCAGCTACCACCAACTAAGCTAAATGAGACACCTCTAATTTTTTTTGGCACAACTGAGACTGATGAGGCCCCAGCTGTGCCGTGGGAAGGCACAGCAGAGTGGCTGTATCAGTATCTGGAGTCAGGCTGTCTAGGTGCAGGACCCAGATAGTCCCGGTTCCCAGATATTGCAGTGTACTCTTGGGCAAGTTATTTAACATCTCTAAGCCTTGGTTTCCTTGCTTGTGAAATAGAGATGATAATAGTATCTAACTCACAGGGTTGATGTAAGGATTAAATGAGCTCATTCTATGAAAGTACATGGGACAAGGTCTGGGCATCAAATAAACACTCAATGAACATCGTTTGCTAAGTCCTGTCTGCCTTCTAACTGTTCCTTGACTCTGAACTCCTAAAGCTCTTAGAATTTGAAATGTTCTCTTTGGCATTTGATCATGCATTAATTTCTTCATCACTATCGGGGCAATTTTAATCCCCCTTTGATTGCTGAATGTGGCTTAAATCGTGTTTAAGAGAGCAGACTGTCTGTTTCAGTGCTGTTTATAGTTAAACTGACCTCCAATAAATCCTTAAATCAAAGCTCTGAGTCAATACTAAGAAAGCTAAAGGAATATTGTGTTCTATCAGTGAGAAAACATGTACAGCTTATAGAAGGTCTGTTTTATCCCTCGTTGCTAGCATGTGGGGTTTAATGATGGGAATCTGCATGTTCAGAATTGCCCTGACAACAAGAGGCAAGCATAGGATGGTAGATATGATGGTGGGGTGTGTGTGGGTGGGTGGGTGGGTGGTGGTGTCTAGAAAGCTTGTATTATATGAGAAATGGTTAAAAGAACTGACGGTGCCATGGATATGAATTTCTCTCTGTCTTTGATGTTAGGTGCTGTTAGAGAGGTTTGCCGCTTTTAGAAGCTTTAATGTGAATCCCCGAGCCTGAATTGGGGTTGTTACTAATAAGAGTCACCACACTTTAATAGCCCTTACCCTTGAAGCGACTGCAGCTTTTTTCTAGCTTAGCTTTATCATCTTTCTCATTTTCTTTGCTTAAATAGTTTTTCCTAGAGGCTCCTTAGTCTTTGCTCAACTGAATTTCTTGAGGGAGTGCCTATTAATTTTCCAGAAGGCATCGGCATTGCTGAATCCTGAATCAAAATTACTTCATACTCTGCTCCCCCAGACTAGGCAGGCTCCGCAGCAATGGAATAGAAACAGTTGAAACTAAGGAACTGCAGGTAGCCAAGGGCAAGGATTCTTGGTTAGCAAGAAGGAACTGGGTGGGACAGCCTGGTTCCAAAGCTCTAAGCTCTCGAGGAGTGTGCTCTGGGTTTGAAGACCCTCTGCTGCCAACCCTCACCTCCGTTAGATTAGACCCCCCTGCACTTTGGGGATTCTCTCTCTCAAATGATTTTTTTGCCTCTTCATTTAGTTTCGGCTCCCAGTGCAAGTAAGAGTGTGGTTAATCTACAAAATGTTGGAAAAAAAAATTGCCACGTCGATATTATATTTGGGTTGGGGACAGGGTATGTACATTTATAGATCAAAACTATACTGAAAGTGCCCTACACTGCTTTCTTTCATGATTTCACGTTTGGAATGATTGGATTTTTCACTTAAAAAGTTAATTACTTTAGTTTGATGTTTGTTTTTGTTTCTAAAATTTGAGCTTAAGTACAATCTCAGATTGGTATTTGCAGATCTCCCTGGAGTAGATGCTTCTGCCTTTGTGAGTCTCCTACTGCTGGGGCTGCCTTTAGCTCCAGCAGCTTAGCCATGTTTGGTGTGTTTGGCTCACGAAATTCACTGTTTCCTTATCACAGTTACATTCTCCATAAGCTTTTGTTTTCCTTGCAGTAGTTAAAATACTTAAAATTGTAGGAAATTTGATGTGAATTTCAGTCTTATCTAGAAATATGTAAAACACCGGGGGTGTTTTTTAGGAGCACATGGCTGTCATTTTCACCAAGCCCACATGAAAACCAATGTAATTTTGTTCCATGTTGTGTAATGTTCTCACTTGTGATTATTCCTGCAGGTTTCTCTTTTTCTTTCTTTCTTTTTTTTTTTTTTTTAAATCACAACAACTGAAGGGCAACGACAGCTGCTGGAGTCACAGTTGTCAGACATTTTAGGTAGTTTTCCCCTTCGCATGAAACAAGCCTGTGAAAAACACCAAGCTGTGTACATGTTGAGATTGCCACCCGCTGGCGAAATCAGAGAATTTCCATTTTAATGAGTAATTAAAAAAGATTGTTTTTGGTTTTCAGAGTACAAATTTGTTCATTTAGGTTCCTTAAAAAGTATGCTTCAAATCCCATTAGAGGGATAAAGAATTTCATCATTATGAACCAATTTAAAACTCTACTGGAAGAATAAAACAATCATCATTATGAAAGCATTTAAAGACCTTTATTTCCATCTCGAGCAGACTCTACAAAGGGGGAAAAGCGAAACAAAAAAACTTAAGTATGCCAAGGTGTTATTAGTGGTTGCTGTTAAGTACTAAGATTAAAAGAGATTAAAATATTTTTTAGTGCTGCTTTACACTTTCATTTACTTAATTCTCTTTCTTTTTTTTTTTGCTACAGAACGCTTGTATTGCTTTAAAAAATATAAATCTGAAGAGGAAAAAAATAGCTGCATGTGCGTATATAAATTGAAATATAAGCATTCAATAATGGTGCTTTATGGAGTGCTAAAAACAAAAAAAGCAGCACCCTAAATCAGTGCCACATTTAACCCAACAGATACAAAAGAAAAAAAAACCTGGAGCCTGAACTGCAGCTTTCATCACTCCACTAGCACAAATTTTAAATTCAAATGCATGCGGAAGAATTTATTATGTGATAAAGATACCATTTCAGACCCATGTGCAAGGATGCTTGGTTGCTTCACTTCTGTAACAAATAAATTCCAGATGTGAAAAATTAAAAATAAAAATATCAAATAAATTCAAAAATATACTGGCGAATATTTAGGTTAAGCAAAAACACAAAGAAAAAATTATGCAGAAAAATATGAAGAAAAGTGTAAAGGAAAACTTCTGCATTTGAAAATTACCACAAAAGCAAATAGTAAAGTGGAAAAAATATTTATAGCATACAGAAACAGCAAAATAAATAAGACATTTTTAAAAAAGGCCTGTGAGCTTCTGAACACACACTCAGATCTCATGACTAATTAATGGATTGCACATTTTTTAAAAATGAAAAATTTAGATATAAATTTACCAAGACTTCAAATATTTTATTATGTCAATGTGTCAAAAGTATTCTGTGTTACTGAACTACTCTGCTATTTAAAATTATTTCTTAGAAGATATATAACATAACATGGAAAAATGCTCATTTCAAATTTATATTAAAAATAGTATTAAAATAATAATGAGTTTTGTTTGTATCTGTCCAGAAGGATATTCTTCCAAAGTTTAAATAGTGTTTATCTATATTACTAGAGTTATTGATAATAATTTGCTTCTTCATTATTTCTGTATTTTTTTTAACTTTTTGTTAATAAAAATTACAAATACACAAACTGCTTTTTAACATTTAAAAAAAATTAGACTACCAAAGAATGATGAATGTTGTTTGATTAATACTTTAATAAAAATAAAAGCTATATATGTATATGCCCTTGCTTATATTTTCAAGTCATATAGGTAGATAAATATATATTTTAGAGCTGTAATTGTAGTTATTATTTTTTTAGTGTCAGATAGGCAAGGTGCCCACATGGCCACAAAGATGGAGGAAGGCACCTGTCACATTTGTATGTGAACTCCTGGTCATCATGCTTATGAACTACAGAAGGATGGATGGTAATTATTTGTATGGTTACTTCCATGGTTATATGTTCATTGTTAAAGGTGGTGGTTATAAGCTATAAGTGGCTATAGGTGATTATTTTCTTCTTCATTCATGTTTATAATTTGACTACTGATAAAAATGTGTTCTATATATATATATATATCAAAAATTGTCTTCAGGAAGATATTTAATGTTACAAAAATTCATGGAAACTTCAGTGAAAAACTAATACATGCATACACTTTATTCACAATTTGGTAGAAACAGAAGCACATATATATTTTATTCCTACATGTATATGAATAGATCTTTAAAACATGTAAGGATATGTTCTAAAATTTTAATTGTGAGTTTTCTATAGTACTATAAATATAGCAGATAGCATTTTCCTTTATTCTTTTCTACCTTTTTCATCAGAAACAATGAAATCTACATATATGTATCAAATATATACATCAAATTATATACATTAAATATGTATGCAATTTATTGTGTCCATAATACCTCACTAAAGCTGTTCCATAGTGCCATCCAATCAAAAAGCTTTCATCAATTCTTTCTGAAAAGAAAATGAAGAGTTAAAAAAATGCAGAGTGTTCACCTTTTTACTGTTCAGTATTCATTTTATCCCATTTGTAGGATACCCAAAACATTTAAAAATATTTCTTTGCTGGCATTTGGCACAGTAATGAATCAGCATTTTAAACTAGTTTACACAAATCTGGATCTGCACATTCTTAACAAGGGTGGGAGGGTGAAGAGAGTGGAGTAGAATACTTCTACTTATCAAGATATGTTAGTCCCTAAAAAGAAGTGAATATCATCCAAGGAACTGAATTCTTTGTGGAAACATTCAACTATTCTTTTTTTTTTTATTACAAGATGGTGATTTCTTATGATTAAAAAACTTAAGCAAGCAATCAAACATGATGTGAAGATTCCGATATTTGTTCAGATATTAGTTTCCCATTAACACATTCTGCGCTTCAGCAGTAATTTTATTGATTATGTGAACTGTTAAATAGTCCATCTGCAATGTAAACATAACTTTAAAATTAAAAACTGACATCAATTTATTCCCTCAAGCAACTTCAGAACCAAATTAAACAAATCACTTTGATTTGAGGCAGCCAGCCTTTCCTGATAAAGCTTTCAAATATCCGGCATGTTTAAAAGTGTGCTGCTAGGGTCATGAAAGATGATACTAGACAAAGAATGACAGTCTCAATCATTTTTTAATAAAGGAAAATCTACAGCTCTCCTGTGCAGCTGCACACCGCTTGACTGGTGGGCGATACTAATATGTGTTCAGAGATACAATGATGTATCTGTTTGTTTCACTGAGCTGTGGAGACCTCTGGCACAGATGCTCCCGTATGACAGCTGGTTGTATAGTTTGTTCTGTCTTACTTGCAAGGCTCACACTCTAAAACCCAAGCAGTTGATTTTAAAATACTAATGCATAGCACCTTCCTAAAGAATGATAGAAATACTCATCTCTCAGAGGCATGCCATGTGTTGATTATAATAACAATTGCTTAATTATTTATTAGTAGTTGCTTTATAAATTACTCACTGTGGTCTTGCTGGAGGGCATAAGCTGTGAGATGGGAGAAGAGAGCTAAGAGCTGAAATAGTCAGGGGACGCCTTGTAGAAAGGGTTTCTCTTACTACACAGATGCCTTTTGACTTTATCCTGTTAAGTGCTGTGGAAACAGAAATCTTTTAACAGGGGATTGAAAGGTCAGATTTGTGTTTTCTCTGTGTAATGGAAGATGGATTTGAGGGGGATGAGAAAAGAGGCAGGTAGTAGTTAAGATAAAAGAGCGTGAAAGCCTAGAGTAAAAAATTTGCAGTACAGGGTGGCGCCTGTGGCTCATTGGGCAGGGCACTGGCCCCATATACCGAGGGTGGTGGATTTGAACCCGGCCCTGGCAAAACTGCAACAAAAAATAGCCAGGCGTTGTGGCATGCGCCTGTGGTCCCAGCTACTTGGGAGGCTGAGGCAAAAGAATCACCTAAGCCCAAAGCTGGAGGTTGCTGTGAGCTGTGATGCCATAGCACTCTATGGAGGGCAACAAAGTGAGACTCTGTCTCTTAAAAAAAAAAAAAAAGTTGCAGTATAGCTGAAAAAGAAGGGACGCAGTCCTGGAACAAGGGCTAAAGAAGGTAAAGCATGTAGGAAAAAGGCTTTGAAGGGTTTGATAATTGACTGGATATGAGAACCAGAGATAAAGGAGAGGAAGGAACGGAGTTCCCAGCTTGGTATAATTGGGCATATTAACACCCTTAACCGATCCTGAAATCACAGGTGCTCAGGCCCAGTAGAAGGGGAAACATAAGTGGCTGATTGACCTACTTTTCCTAATGGATACATTCAGATACTCAGAAATTTTACAAGAGCCAATTGTATGGACAAATATACAATAAACAATGACAGTAAAATTATAGGCAAAGTCCTCCAAATAAATCACAAAAGGCCAGGAAAACATAAGAACGTTTTTATGAAGCTGATCTCAGGCACCTGGGCAGAGACAAAACAATTAGATTGTATTAATTGTATTTGTGACGTTGCAATGGGAATGGTTTTACTAGCTGTGATAATGAGCTCTGTTATGACGGGCATTCTCCTTACATCTCACCTATTAATTCACTAGAATGGGGTTTTATTTTTTTCCTTTTACAAAGGAAATATACAATAAGATCAAATAAATTTTGATGATTGCCAACAGATGGTGAGGGGCTCAACTTCAGGACCATCTGATCTTTTGCTTTTCAGTTCTTTCCGGCTGTTCTTTCTACTTAATTACCTTCCCCTCACTTCTTAATCCCTTCCATGTAATTCTACACCGAGATTGGGTCTCGCACTCTCTATTAATTTTCTACAGACTACACTGCTTTCTGATAAGATATTCGTTCTTTGTAGCCACGCTGCTAATGGATCTAAACGGTCTGGTTTTAGCAGAACCTTTCAATCCTACTTGAACCACGTCTTTGCTTGATTTATTAATTCCAGTTTAATGCTGAGAATTTAAAACTTACTCTTACAATTTAATCTCATTTCACATCTGACACCATAGATCAACTACCAGTGATTTTACATAATCGAAGAACTATTTTAACTGACCTGTCTTTTAAATCCTTCCCTGTGAGACATTTATGTTTTTCAATCATTAAAACAGACTTACCAGAGTGAGATATGTGTTTCGGTAAGAGATTTCCTTCATTACATGAATGCACCTATGCATCTTTTATGAATGAAGCAGAGAAAGTATTGCCGTAATGGGTATTTTTAATAACATTCCAAGGAAGCACAAGGAATTTATGGAAGCTCAGAAAGCACCTCCTATGGCAGTTTTCCATAGATTTTATATGCATATTTATATAATTCATATCTAGATAAAATCTTCTTTTTTTCCTTGACAAGTACCTTTTAATGTCCAATTCAATCTAGGGATGCTATTCCCATGTCCTTCTCCATAGTCCCTAATGACATCGCTCTCCTAACTAATAGAATTCTGTTGAATGAAACATCCTGCATCATAGATGTGTTTTCATATTTCTGTCGTGTTTAGCAGTAATTTGTTTAACTAAGTGTTTCCTCTTCTGAAGCAGAAATTGCACATCAAAAATTACATATTGTTCTTTCTCTGTATTGATTGCATTTGTAAATAATTAAAGCTTAGTTTTAAAGATATCATCTGTGTTTTGTGAGTGTTATTTAAAAATAATCACAGTTTTTTTTTTTTCTGGTAGTAAAAGCAATATATGTTTATTTAATTATTTTTTTGGAAAAATACAGAAATATAAAAGAAAAAGAGCCCTCCACAATACCCAGCATCTCACTATTAATGGCTATTAATATTTTTGCATGTCCCTTCTGGATTTTTATGCCCATCCATATAAAATAAACATTTGTAAACAAACTTGGACTTGTATGTAATGATTTACATAGACGATCACTGCACACATTTAACTTAGGGGAATGTTACTCTGGGTGTATGTGAGAGATAACATATTTAAATAGATTTTCAAAATTCCCCTTCATTTATCTCAGGAGTGTCTCCTTTGGAATAAACAAGAGATGGGAGAGCAGTAATTTTCTGTTTCCTCAATTAGTTCCAGTTTCTGCATGTTTATTATAGAATGTGCATCTCGCTACAGTGACTATGATTTTGACAGTAAAAATACATATTTTTCTTACAATGTGAAATCTCAAGCTAACAGCTTTGATGCTCAATCACAGAAACGGCTATTTATTCTAACACTAAAAGAAAAACGGCCGAAGCTATGATGTTTGGTCTCTAACCTGGAGATTTTCAAGGTAATGTTGACTACAAACAAACACTTTTTTTCCATTAGGTGCTGGTTTTATAACCTAGCTTCTGCATGAGGTGTAAAACCCACTGTAATCCACTTTTTTTTTTAGTATAGTTACTATTTTTCTCTATATTATTAAGTGGACTTTGAGAACATTTCTAAACAACTGTATTGAAATCCATCATATGGATGTGATATAGCTACTTTAACCAATTGACTATTATTAGACATTTGGTTAATTTCCAATGTTTCATTATAAATAAAGCCATGGCAACTGTTGTGTCTGAGATATGATATGAGGGTCAGTCTTTATTTTTGCAAATATGCTTTATGTTGTTGTATCTCTTTCAGGCATTTTTATGCTCTTACACGCAGCTGATAAGATGTAGAAAAAAGGGGTGCATGACCTTGCTATAAGTAATCGAGGCTTGCCTTCAATGGAAGGCAATAAACCACGAATTTTTTAATATAACCTTCTGGTGTTTTTTGTAGACTCCTTGCCATGGCACCTGTTCAGAGGGCTCGACTGGCACGTAGTCATGTGAGACAGTTCAAAGAGGGTGCTTGCTGCGGTTTTTTGAGAGCTGCAGTGTTCTAGTTCTTCTGTCAGCTTTGTGCTGCAAATAGCCGTGGCATTTCCCAAAGTTAGAAGATGTCTGGGATTCACGTGCTTGTTCTTCAAACCTGCATAGCTCTCCCTCCAAGTTTAAGTTGCCCTGGACAGCTGCACTGGGGGACAGCGCTGTGCGGTCCTGACTTGGATAGTGGAGGGACAACTTGAGTGTTAGCTTCGTGAGAAGTGCTTCTTATGGACTCTCCTTGTCCCAAAGTCTTCAGAAAATTCAGAAATTCATTTTCTAGGATATATTCCTAGTCCAAAGCATAAACATTATTAAGGCTTTTGGTAACATATACTAATAAATTCTTTTCTAGAAATTTTGTACCAATTTATACTTATGTTATTGTTATCTTTTGGCTAAACACTTATCAACACTATAAAGTGAGGTTTTTCTTCATGTCTCCTTAATTTCTAAAGGAGACAACCCTTATTTTTTTTTTTGCATTGTAATGATCTTTTGTCTTTTATTATTGATGTTCTATGTCTCTCCTGCCCTCCTTATTTTTTTAGTGCAAGCATTTAGAAAAAAAGTGTCTAAGAACTTTTTGTATTTTAAGTCCTTATCTAAAGACAAAATGCTCAAACATCATGAAATAAGATATGTATTTTTTCAGGAGAAAGAAATGATAAGAAGAGTGTGAGATGAACAGGTAACAGACATTCAAATAAAGTTCCTACTTTAATCAGAACATTATGGCTTTTGTGATGTAGCTTGTAATACAGATGTTACTTGTGGGCTTTTGTACCCTTGCCCCCTTTAAAGATTGGGGGGGGGGGCCCCCCCCCCCCCGGCCCGGCGGGCGGGGGGGGGGGGGGGGGGGGGCAACGCCGCAGAGGGGGGGGGGGGGGAGGCGGG